>JACYVW010000134.1:0-103999 GCA_023065735.1 Coffea humblotiana
ACAAATAACAAAAGCAGACACAACTCAAAAGCAAATATACATATAACATCATTTTATCAGGCAAATCATATAGTAGCAGTCATTCAAATACGAGCAAAAGAAATCCCATGAAAATATTGGGGTTCTCCATAATACAATATATAAATTAAGCCCAAAAGTGCGAAACAACTAACTAAGAGCTTCTTCCCTCTCGTGACTACCCTTACACGGAGTCAAACATGGCTCATCTCCAACCTCTCCACGAGCTCTGCCCAAAACTTACAAGAATAACATGGTTTATATCTTAAACAGGCGAACCGCACTTAATGAAACCCTAATATATCACTCAAAGTGCCATAGAATCACATTTCTAGTCTGCCCAAGTCATTTCTAACCTAGGCCCCCACCTCATTCGTATTCGGGAACAAAAATCCAAAATAAGATAATTCACAACTCGAGCCGGCCGGTCCCAAGAGTAAATCATCCTTATTAAAGATTCCTACCCGACATACCTACCTATCTTCCTCAAGTCCCATGATAAAGATCTTTACACTTATAACACACACGGTTCATAACTTATGCCCAAGAAGAGCACTAAATCCTTTAAATACATTCACAAAATCAGGACCATAACACCACTTGGCCCAAGATCACTTCGCGCAGAGACCACGCGACGTGGCTCTGATACCAACTGTGACAGCCCCACCTTCCCCTAAGGCGAACCAAAGGGGTTGGCGGACCGCCTGCCCAGCTCTCGCCAGGACTACGAAGTCGAATCACACAAACCCTAGATTACGCGCGATCGAAACCAAAGAAAACAAACACTCGGAGACTACTACGCCGATTACACACAACTAAAATGTTCCGAATGATTACAAGTAGTATCTCAAACGAATACACCTAATATACATGCTTAAACACTTAAGTACATACATAGAAAGTTGTACAAGTCAAAACGTGATACTTGATAAAAGTAACTAGGGTTTTGATTACAAAAGAGCGTAACAAAATAACATTTACACTAGCTTGACACTTTCTTCAAAATCATGGTTCAAAAGTGTTGTTCCCTGTAAGGAAAACAAAGATAACGGGAAGGGGTGAGCTTACGCTCAATGAGGTACCAGAAGTACAAGTAGTCATGAATCATGGCATTTCACGTATCAATCATGCAGTTATACACACCAGATAGGGAAATAAATAAACATTTCAAAGAGAAAGGATACAGGTGGCTCTCAGGAGCCAAAATGCCCAATTGCGATACTTGATCCAAACCCGTTGACTCTCCGTCAACATAGATAGAACCAACATGTCCGTAGACCCCACTTTACACCGAATTCCGTCCACCAAACATACCCCTTACCGGGCCCGAACACCTCACCGAACAGAGGGTGGTAATACTCGAGTATACCGAAAATCCAGAGTCTCAATACCCAAAGATTTCTCAGAAACAGACTACTGTTGGTTCGTTATCTAATCGACCAGGCCTTTACCGGCTCGACTCGAATAACTAGCCACAGGATTTGAGCTCAGAGGTAACAGAAAGGTCCGTTGGATTTAATTTTCCAAACAACATCAACAAATACAAAAACAGGTACAGATAACAGATACAGAGAACAAATACAGATTTATACAGTATACAGGAACCAGAATAACCAGGTGAGAGAAACGAGTGTGATAAAGTACACCCTCGTTTCATACGAAACATACAAAAGTCACAGATAATCAAGTTGCAAGTACAGATGAATCAGATAAGCACCAATTTAAGGGATGGTTACACTCACAACAGATGCAGTGCCTTTAGACGTTGGTTTTGGGTATTACTCCGCTCTTGGAGTTCAAATCTGCGAGGAAATATTGTTTAAGAGCATTGAAAAGTAACTAAGGCTCGAAACTTAAACATTTCGTTTAACGAGAATCAAGTAATTGAGACTTATTTAGAGACTATTCGTAAAACCCTTGATCACTTTTCAAACGGTGAAATTTTGAAGCCATTATATGTGAAAAATGCCGTTTGGGTCGAAGAAATGAAAAAAACGTATTTCTATCAGTTGTAAATTCCAAGGGTACAAGTTTCGGCTGAAATTCAACTTATATATCTCCACAAAAGGAAAATCAAATAACCTAGACAAATCGAGTTAGACTCGTCCTCAAAACCGTACTCAAGACAAGTGTAATTCTACTTAACCCTTGAGTGCAAATTTGGGCAGCACGCCCTTTGTGTTTACCAAATTTTCAAGCCATTTATGGCTTCATTCTTTTCCTTAATTCAGCCCCACAATACACACAAGTAAGGTACCACAATAGCCCTTCCATTAGGCTCCAAAATCATCCAAGTACAACACAAGTGCAATAGTACAAGCAAATATCAATTTTGAAGACAAAAGCTAAATGGCAGATTTGGCATCTCGTAGTATTTTAGTCATAACCGGAGCTATGATTATTGAATCGGGGTGATCCTTATACCATTTAGAAGCTAAGACAGGGGAGAACAACTTTCATGAAGGCCACCTAACCTAATTGATAGTTTATCCAAGTCGAATTTGCCAATCACAGATCCAAAAGTTTATGATCAGTCTGGTTGTCAGCACTGACTGTAACCGGCAATAACTCAGGCTACACAACTCCGTTTGGGGTGTTTTCAGAGGCTTTGGAAAGCTAAATATAGTGTTACAAGTTTTGTGTTTTGCCCAAAAGCTAATTGGATACGAGTCAGGGTGAAAAATGCAGCCCAAACTGGTGAATTCACAAAACTGTTTACGAATTGCAGCTTGTGGCAGTCAGGGTATTTTGGTCATTTCACATCCTACCATGCTCCGATTGAGATGAAATTTTACCAATAGCTAGATAACTCAAATACCTACAACTTTCATGTTTTGAGTAAGGGCTGATTCGGTCTTCCTCAAGAACGAACATACAGTGCAAAAACAGGGCAGATTACTACCACATGTAACCCTAAGCTGGAATCTTGTGTACAAAGCTGAAATTTTCCGCAAGTAACCACAATTAACACACACTAGCTCCAATTCTATACCATATTAAGCCATCAATTCAAGCCAACTATGATCATCATATGAAAACAGAAAAATTCCCAAGACAATAAGAAATTCACCTAACTTCACTTCAATCCATGAAATCATCTACAAAACAAGCTATTTAACTACTACAAGCCACTAATTCACCATTTATTATGAACAAAAGTTAAGTTCCAAGCAAAAATACCTTAATCTCAAGAAAGATAGCAACTTAGAGCTTTCCTTTGCAAAATCACTCCACAAGCACCTTCAATCTCACTTAATAAGCGATTTCTACGGAGGAATTCGGATTTTTATCGGTTGGTTTTCAAGATTTGGACAAAGAAATTGAAGCCAATGGTTGAAACTCTCTCTCTTTTCTTTCCCTTCAAGTTTCAGCCAAGAGGATGCTAAAATGAAGATGATTTTGGTCAAAATTAGCTTTTGGTAAGTTTAAGGAAAAGTTAGGCAAAACTTGGCCCAATCCCGTCGCGACACGTGGCACTTTTGGATTTCTTTCTTATCCTTTAGCTTACTAATGACCAAATATCTAACCAACCTCTAATTATCACTTAGCACCTAGTAATTTAATGCCTTACTGCACAACTTAACTTAATTGGCCGAATTTTTCTCACTTAACGCACTAGCGGGTCCCACATCCGCTATTCGCTCCAAATCTCTCGTGAACTCACTTATACTAGAAAAATGGTTTAAAAACTATATTTACTTATAAAAATATATGTAAAATGAATATAATAAAGAAAATAAAAAAAATGTGTGCACGAAAATCGATAAAACCCTAAAACCCTAAAATCGAATTTTTTTTCGAGTTCTCACAAGATTGGCCAATGAGATTTGGGCGTCCCCAACGAGTACACGTATAATAGTCGACGAGATTCACTCTGATCGACATACAAGTCATGTTCACGTATACTACACGTATAAGTCAAAAAAAGGAGAACGAGTGCGATAAAGTACACACTCATCTCGACAAGTTTACGTATCATGTATAACACTTGTACAATTCACATTTCAATCACATAAGCATTTAACATGCACTTGACACTCACCGATTCAAAATAAATGAGCAAACAAAGCTTTAAGTGTCCGCACCGAGATTCCCTTCGAAATCTCCTTTAGCGCTTGAACAATTAACAACTATTTCTCACTCACAATCACATATTAATCAAGAAAGAAGGTACACTCATTTAGACTAGTCAATACCTAAAACAAAGAACCTTAACCATTCCAAATAAAGGTTCAAAAGTGAGGTTTTATTAACACAAGAAAAACTGATTTTCTTCATAAAATCGAGTTTAAAACGATCAATCATTATAAAAGGGTAGAGAAGAGTTTCCAAAAACTCATTTCTCATTAAGTTGGAAAAATTTCAGTTTTGCACGTCAATTTAGGAAAATCAGAACTTACTCTCAATAGGTCCAAAAATGGAAAATTTTATACCGTTGGAATCTTGTTTCAAAACACTAAAGTTCCTAGAAGACACTTTTATTGCAGCTTCCCACTGCTATTCGAACAGAACAGCAGAACAGCAGAACAGAACAGACAATTTTGGTGAACCACTATGGATCACTCAGTTCGAACTAGATAGTGAATTTTATACCGTTGGAAAGGTTCAAATGTCTAGTTTCAAATGCCACAAACGGAACTCAATTTTGACGTTTGTACAGAGAGATATGTTCAATTAAAGAGAAACTGTTCATCAGCCTAGAACACGTTTTCCAGTTTGCCTTTCATTTCGAAATTTCAACTTTTACTCAACCAAATCAATTGGTTTTTGGTAGAAACTTTCTATACACACTATGTAGCATATATACATCAGTTTCACAATCATTTGAGCCCCCAAAATTCGAAATACAGGTACGGTAAAAACAGGACAGATTTGTCTAGCATTCCTGCGAAATTTTTCCTTCAACTTTCCTTCGATTCTATATCCATAATCATCTTAAACAACCCTTAAACAACTCAAACCAAGCATTATATCATCATATCAGTCCATACAACCAAGGTGGGATTTCACAGAGCCCACTTCAACCATTCCAATTCAAATAATAATATCAATAATGAAGTTACAAGCTTCATAGCCAAGATTAAACCCACTAAATCCGAGATTAAAAGATTGGATGATTACCTCCTAATCCTTGAGAGAAACCAGAAATTTTTGCACCTCTAAAGGCCCAAGAAACCGTGAGATGATGCCTATCTCCTAGCTTAAGTGAATCTCCAAATGATATGGAAGTTGTGTAATGATTTGTGAAGGATTTGGAGCAAGAATTGAAGTGAAATGGTGAAGAGTTTTTCTTCTTCTTCCTTGCTAAGTTTCGGCCAGCTATGGTGAGTGAGGAGAAAGAGGGAGTTGATGAATGAAGCTTCCCTTGAAAGCTTAAGGACTTGTGGCCAAAGTTTGTGAAACAGTCAACTAAGAATAGTGTCCCGCGCGCGCATTTCGTATCCGTTTTCTCTCGGGTTTGTTTCACTTGTGCATTAAATCTCTAATGTATTTCCTTTAACATTATAATTATGCACTCTTAGTAGTCTAGAATAAATTTTTTAAATCTCCAATTAACTGCTCCTACTCGATATACGCGAACTTTCAATTCACACGCGATAAAGCGAAATTTACGAAAAATTCTTGTAACGATAATATATTTAACTAATACTAGGATAAATAATTATAAAAATAACTATTTTAGAAATATCACACTTCATATCATTAAGGATACAGGAGCTCTCAGGAGCTAGATTTCCACTCGGTTCGCCAAGGCTTGATCAAATACCTCCACAAAATGACACTCCGTCAAAACCAGGCAGGTATTAAGTTCGTAGAACTCCACTTATTTCACAATTCCCGTTCACCGTTACACCCCCTGTCTCGGGCCCGCACTTCTTTATAAAGACACTACTCCACGAGTATGCCAAGCGAGATCTCTTAATAGATCAAGCTTTTGATTATCTCATGGTTCACCGAGCTTCTCGACCAAGTCCATGTTGGCTCGAGTCACAAGATCGGCCAATTGAGATTTGGGCATCCCTTGATTACTATTATGAGTCGATGAGATTCACTCCAATCGACAAATACAATTATAAGCCGTGAGATTCACTCCAATCGGCATATTCAACGACAATTATAAATTCAACTATGAGTAATTCAATTATATAACCAATTTAAAGAGAACGAGTGCGATAAAGTACACACTCGATTCGACAATTGTAAATCACTTAATCAATAAGAAGCAATTCACACAATTAGCAACTATTCATGCACTTGACATTCACCAATTCGAAACTAATGAGTAAGTGCAAAATAAGATCTTTAGTGGTCCGTTTCGAGATTCTCTTCAAGATTCTCTTGAGCGCCTGAAGAAATAACGATTAACTATCACTTACCAATTCACACAACAGCTATCAATTAAGGACGAGAGTATATTCATTTAAGACTTAAAGCATCATTTTAAAAGAGCTTTAAATCTCGCGAAAATCGAGATTCAAAAGTGAGGATTTAATGTCACAAGAGAAACTCGCATCCTCCATGAAATCGAGTTTAAAACGATCTATCAATATTAAAAGACAGTGAAAAGTTCTTAAAAGTTCAACTCTTAAGAAATCAGAAAATTTCAGCTTTGCGCGATAAACTTGGTAAAATCAAATCTTGAGTTTGGGAGGTTCAAAAATAGAAAACTTTATATCGTTGAAAACTAGATTCAGAGCACTAAAAGTTCATAGAAGACACTTTTCCAAGATTCCGAGTGGAAAGCATTCATATTTCAGCTCAAAGTTGCTGATTCAAGAAGGAAAGACAGAACCAGTCTTGGTTTTTGGCGATGTTTGGAAATTCGGAAAAATTCACAAAAAAATGAATCAGTCTATGAAATTTATAACACAATAAGAGTCCCAATTAAAGTTTCAAACACAACAAGCAAAACTAAATTCAGAGTTTTGAGCAACAAGATATAACAGTTTAAAATCGGTTGATTTTCACGACCTGAGCAGTGAATTTCCAGATTTGAAGAGCAATGTTTGAGGCATCATTTGAGTATCGAAATGGAATTGAAATTACACCAAATTTGGTACACTTAAACCTCCATATATGGACTACCTCTCTATCAAAATTTAGGCAAAAACATGCACGGGAAGGCAGTTAACACAACGACCAAAATTTGTGAAATTTTCAAAGCAAATCTGCCATCCTATGTCTCTTTCTTTTTCAAACGTTTTGTCCAACGAAATCAGCCCCAATTCACTCCATTTTTGGAACCAAGATTCCAAAAAAATTTAATAAGAAATTGATGGTTAAATGACAGTAAAATTTTTGAAATATAACATCCCAAAACAGACTTGGTCATTCAATCAACAGAAAAGGGAAAATTTCCCAATTTCCAGCTTTAGCGTGGTTTCAAAATCAAGCCATATCTATAACTCTATACAACTCCAAATTGAGAATGGTTTATGGCGTTGGAAACTAGGTGCAAAATGCTACAATTTATCAGAAGGCATCATTTTGAAAATCTTTTCACAAGTGGGACAAAATCGAGCCACAAGATGCAACTTCCCAGTTTCATTCGAACACATAGGCAAAGTAGAACAGCCAAATTTGCCGATTCACTACGGATCACTCAAAATGAACTAGTAGAGGAATTTTATACTGTTGGAAAGCTCTGAATGTCTAGTTTTGAATGCCGCTAATGGCGCTCAATTTTGACTTTTGCACAAAATGTTATGTTAGGACAAAGGACTACTGTTCGAGTACCCTGCTATACGTTTTCCAGATTTGAACCTTTACCAGAACTCAAGTTTTGAGCAACCATTCGATACGATTTTTGAAAGGCCTTTGTACACACAATATACAACATATATCCATCAATTTCACAGCCAACCAAGCATCAAAATTTTGAAATAAAAACAGAACAACATGGACAGAATTTTTGGCCACCTTATCTTCACAACTTTCGTTCGATTTCTCTCCACTTTCTAACCATAAACATCTCATTTATCGCATAAACAACCATAATCAAACAATCAAGCCTCAAGTCAAATACCTAAAGGTCTCATCAAGTCAGCTGGCCTATGATTGAAAGCGAGATAAATGGTTCCTCAAGTCCGCTAGCCTATAACGCGGCTAGGGTTTCAAACCCATGAAGATTAACCGCTAAACTTTGAAGAAATGGAAAGATTAAAGAGATGAAGGGTTACCTCTTTAAATCCCAGTTGAATACCAGATTTTCCACCGAAAATTCTCCAAGAAAATCCACAAGATTGTTTCTTGTTCCAAGATAGAGTAGTACTCCAAGTAGTATGCGATTTAGTGGAAGATTTGTGAGTGAAATGAAGCTAGATGGAATGGAGTTTTTCTTTCCTTCTTCCTTGTGAGGGTTCGGCCGAGAGTGAGGAGAGAGAGATGAGTGAGTTGTGTGTTTGGCTTGTGTTGGAAGATTGGAGGGAAAAGTAGCTAATAAGCTTGCCAAAAGTCAACTTTGAATAGTTGTCCAAATTGTGTCGTGCAGTACCACTTTCTCTCTTGTTTGATACACTCATGCACTAATCTTCCAATGTAATTCCTTTAACACTGTAATTTTTCACTCTTACTAGTCTAATATTAATTTCTCAAATCTCCACTTAGTCGTTATGGAGCGACTTACGCGAACTTTCGACTCACACGTGATAAAACGAAATTTAAGGGCAATTCATGCAACTAAAACATAATTAACTAATTCTAGGGCAAATAATTATAAAATGACTATTTTAAGAATAAAAACATGATTCCTCACACGTATCCTTGAATTGAACTGTGATTTAATTGTTATAGTACAATACGGTGGTTACTTATTTAAATTACGCTTTTATTTGGCTATGTGCTTATATGTTTATGTGGAGGCTCACTGAGCTTTAGCTCACCACACTCCTTTTGTTTTCCTTAACAGATCTGGGATGGACTTATGGTCAAGAACTTTCATAGCTTTATCTTTTATTTTGTACTTGCACTTTGGATTGTAACCTTTTGTTTAGAAGACCTTGCTTTTGACTTTGTAAGCTTGAATTCGTAAGTTTGACGTATGTATGTAAATTAAGCGTGGAATGGTAACTTTGATACTTAACTCTATATTCTAAATTTGGAAAGTTCGCGTGGCGATTACAATTACATTAGGGTTTGCACTCCTTTCTTTGAAGATATTTCATTAGTTATTTTGAGTTATTAGTTCTTTGATTGACTGAGTCTCGGCGAGAGTTGGGTAGACAGTCCGCTGATACCCTAACGTTCGCCCTAGGGAGAGGTGGGGCTGTCACAGGTGGGATCATAACCTAGGTTTGAATTGGCCTTGGTGTATTAGAAATTTCTGATTTGAGGATTATGTTTGATCATTTTCCCTTAAAAGTACTTAAGTTTTATCTACACTTTGTGTAGGATGGACGGAACTAGTAGCCCTAGCGATAGTCCGATTGGCGAGCCATCCCGTGGAGTACTTCCGATGATTAAGTACCGAATTCGGCCAGGAGGTGTCGATATACATTGGAGTCCCGCTAACCGTCATCGGCGTTGTGAGTGCCGCCATACTTATGCCTATCCCAATATCGTAGTTTTGGCTGTAGTAAAGAAGAGGAAAGCCCTAGCGAAGGACAATGCTAGACTTGAAACTGAAATGAATCAATTAAAGGAAACTATTAGAATGCAAGCCGATCGAATTAAAGAACTTGAGTATGATGTGGTTGAGCACCAAGAAAGGGTTGATGACCTCTGTGCGCAGCTTGGGGAAGCTCAGGAGCGCATGGTTAAGAGGGCCATGAAGGTGAGGACTAGAGTCGAGACTATCCTGAATATTTGTGATGACCTACTTGGAGACTTAAGTGATGAGGCTTCTAACATTGGAGGCAAGGCATGAGTTGAACCTGCCCAGGATGGGGGGTCAACTAGTCCCACAGCGGACTAAGTCTTCACCACTTGGTTGTTATTTTGGATGATTCTGACTGTTGTTCATAGAAAGGATAGGGGATGTGGTGACTTGGTGGTTGTACAGTTTCTTTTGACTACTTACTCTGGCTTTTGCGTGATATGACCGGATAGATTGTTTGTGTCAGTACTTTTGAGACTCGTATTTGATACTTTTAGCCTTGTTATCTTGTAAACAACTGCTATGACCTTTTGAATGTATAATACTTTGATTTTGACTTTATTTCGATGTTGGCATTTAACTGCTTTGAGTTTTCATTTGCTTATCGTGATTCCGACTACATTCCTCTTTGAATTTTTACTATGAATAAGTATCTATTATATACAAATACTTGCTTATCCCCTTTAGTTATAATACTTGGACCCTAGACTAGTGAGTGATATTGGAAGGTAGACGACAACGTAGTCGGGGCCGTGGGCGTGGACCTAGACAAATCCAGGACCAAGAGGAAGAATAAGGATCAGTAGCAAATCAGAACCAGGGATCCAGAGGTGAAAGAGGGGATCAGGTAGCTACAACTATCAATCGTATGACTGATTTATTAGCCCGATTGGTTGACCAGCAAGGTCAAGTATTTGGTAACCAGCAAAGGAACCCTGAAGTAGGTGGAGATAGGGCCCTAGAACAGTTCCAAAAGATTTCTCCTCTTAAATTTCTTAGAGGACCAGATCCCAAAGTTGCCGAGAATTGGTTTGAAAGAATGGTAGATATATTGCTGCGTTACACAATATCGAGAAGAGGTAAGTGACTTTTGCCGTTTTCCAGTTAGAAGGTGTGGCCCGTTCCTAGTGGAACGTAGTGAGGGCAAAGTGGGACAGGGAGCAAACTCCCCGTACTTGGTTTAACTTCACTAGGGAGTTTAACAAGAAGTTCGTCCCTGTGGCAGCCCCACCTCTCCCTAGAGCGAACCCTAGGGTATCAGCGGACTGCCTGCCCAACTTTCGCCGGGACTCGGTCGATCAAAGAACTAACAACTCGAAATACCCAGTGGAATAACTTCAAATCAATGGTACAAACCCTAATGGCAAATGATAGACAAGCCAACTGCTCAAACTTAGAAATTGACTAAACGTCATGCTTACTACTCCATACTACAGTTATATAACATGAATCGAACTTATAAATTCGAACTTACAAAAGTCAGGAGTAAAATTATCTCAAACAAAAGGTTAACAAGTTCGAGCAAAATAAAACTAAGAGGGTTCTTGGCCAAAAGTCTGTCCCAGATCTGTTAAGGAAAACAAAGGGAATGGGGTGAGCTATAGCCCAGTGAGGTTCCAAGTAAAACAAGTAAGCACATAGCCAAATAAGGGCATAATATAATCAAGTAAACACCGAATAATACAATAACAATTTAATCACAGTGCAATTCAAGGGATACGGGTGGCTTTCAAAAGGCAAATCCTCTTGAGTTTGATCATACCAGGGTCCGTTGACTCTCCGTCAACGTTTGCATTCATAGAATATACAGTCCGTAGAACACCACTTTCTCCAATCTCCATCCACCGATCAACCCCCTACCGGGCCCGCACTCCATAAACAGTAGTTAGGTAATACTCGAGTATACCGATTTCCAGTGATCAGTAAATAGTCCCCAAGGTTTATCGGCCGTCTCGACCAAACCCTTGCTGGCTCGATCCAACCGACTCACCTATGGGGTTGGGTACCCAAACAGTAGCAGTAGTTGATGGGGCATCACCCAAACAGTTCAAGTACCAAACAGTAGCAGTAGTTGATGGGGTATCACCCAAGCAACTCAAGTACAGTCACACATATAGAGAATTCACAACTCATAATTGCAGCATACAGAGCCACAGTGGAAAATGAGGGAGGTCGAGTGCGATAAAGTACACGCTCGCCTCCATTTTTATCAAAACATGGTTTGGCTCAAACAGTAGTAATTCAAGTATTCAGTTATTTCATATAGGCAGGTAGCAAGTAGTCGAACACTCACCTGTCAAGCAATGTAGTAGTCGAGCGTCAAGTCATGCGGTTACGTTCACCACCGTTTCCACTCCTAGGGTAACGAGTGAAATCGTTAATAAACTAGGTCAAATTCCAAGGCAAAAGTGAGTTCATTAGCGTCACTAAGTGAGTGGTGAAACCTACTCAATTCACCATGAAACTTAGGCCTAAATTGCAGTAAAAGTTCGTAAGAAAACAAGTTTTACAAGTGCAAGAAAGTTGGCCAAAAGAAAAGTTTCATTCAAGTTTGAAAGGTTCTTCGCGGGTGAAATAGTCGCGCCCGCGTAGTCTCGGTAAAACGGCTATATCTCACTGTAGGAAGGTCAGAATTAGGTGCCGTCAGCAGTGTTAGAAACTAGACTCGAAGATTTTTCCAACGGTACCTCGCACACATTCTAGTTCATTACCTAGCGTTTCCAGTAACTCAGAGAGGTCAGCTATTTTTCCTGACCTGGATCAGTCTCAACCCTAACAAATGCACACTAGTTCCTCATGCTATCTTCACTTGTTTTGGTTCAAATTCACCCAAATCAGTCCTCTAATGTTCATATGCAGGGAGATAAATCATTTGGTACAATTGGAGCTCAAGATGCAACATATAAACATGAATAAAGGTTCCATAAGAAGCTAGTAATCATGCAAAACCTAAACCAGTCCACTAGTGGTCCTTCTAACCACTTTGCTTGTTCCAAATTCATTCCAATTCACATATGAGCTTAACCAATCTCTAGCCAAGTTGTTTAGGTATGATTAGGGTGTAAATAAACCACAAAAATCAAATAAAAACCCTTCCTTCAAAGACCGGTCAGCCAAGACATTGAAATCAGTCCATATTTTCTTCTATTCGTCCAACCTTCATCCTCTAATGATTTTCACTTAAATCACATATCAAACATAGATCTAGCTCAAAAGAGGTTTAAGACATGTAAATTCTTCATAAACAATCATGAACAATGGGCAAACATTTCATCAAATACTTGGTAGGCATACATTTCATCAAACACTTGGTAGGCATACCAACGGCAGATTTGACATCCCATAGTATTTTAGTCATAACTAGAGTTATGTTTATTGAATTAGGACAAACCATATTACCGTTTCGTAGCTAAGACAGAGCTCTAGAATTCTTATGAAGACATCTCAACCCAGTTCTCAACCTAACCTGGTCAAATTTACCCAAACAGCCCCAGATTTTTCCAGTTTCGAAACTCACTGGAAAATTTAACTAGCAGTCCTGATTTATTCAATCGTATCTCAGCACACACAACTCCGATTCAGGTGATTCCAAAGCCATTTGAAAGATACGTTATAGGGCTATAATTCTTGAGAAGACATCAAAAGCTAAATCAGTCATCGTCCTGGTCACAATGACCAATTACAGAGGCAAAATATCAGTTCGGACAGAAACAGGGCATCAGGGGCAGTTTGGTCATTTGACAACCTATCCTGCTTCGATTGAGCTGAAACTTTGCAGGCCTATTCTACACTCAATTCTATACAACTTTCATGTTTTGTACAAAAGCTAGTTTGGCCATTATCATGGTCAAACTTCCAGTTGAAATAGGTACAAAATCTGGAATCAAGCTGGGAAAAATTTCAACTTACTTATCTATGGCAAAGTTATGATAAATCTTCAATTTCTTCAAGTTTACAACCATCATAATCCATCAACCACATCATTTAAAGAACACTTACCTCTCTTGTAGGAAGTTGAACCACCAAATCAACCAACCAAATGAAGCCTTGAAACTTGAATCAAACACTAGAGTTGGAGGAAAAGTTTCTCACTAACTCACAATCTTTCTCTTTGATTTGTTTGCTCTTAGTTGTTAGGGTTTGAAAAGCTAGAATTTGGAGCTCTCTCTCTTCTCTTTTTTTTGTCTAAGAATTTTGGCCAAGAGAGTGAAATAAGAGGGCCAAGGTGTTTTAAAATTTTAGCTAACCTTTGGTCAAACAAATGCTTGGTTAGGGTTTTGCCACTTAGTCCATTTCTTGTCCATAATCTCTCTTAATCTTTTGACTAATGCTAATTCAACTCTTCCAAGTGTACCAATACTTATTTAACACCCCTAACCTATCTTTTAAAGTCCTTAATCCAAATCAAAGCCACTTGGAAACAAATAATTGGTGGATTATAAAAAAAATCAACTCAAGCAAATGTTTTTCTTCAAGTAAAAAGGAGTGAAATGCAATGTATGAAAAATGTTGTAATACGTGGGAAATGTCATGCAAGGCCTATAATAAGTGATCTAGATCTTAGAATAAAGCCTGTATTTAGGGGAAAATTAGGGTTTCAAGTGAGGGTTCTCACACTCTTCCCCCTTAAAGAATTTCATCCTCGAAATTCTCACCATTGATCACCGTGTAGTTCAGGATATTTTACACGAATGTTCTCTTGAACTTTTTTGAGTCCCGTGGTCAAATATTATAGTAAATGACTAGCGATTACAAAGCTAAAATATATAAAAAAGTTGAGATTCCAAAACTTTATTTAGAACATGCATCAATTTAAAGTTTATACCCGTATAACTTATCAAAATATACTATTTGCTTGTTCCCAATCAAGAAGTAATCCTTTGGTACTTACTAATCAAATGTTGCAAAAGTCATTTGGAAGCACAAGAGTCTCACTTATAGTCAAACATTTGGAGAAAGTAGAAAAGATGTTCAAAATACAAAGTTGGAAATTATCCGAATCTAAAATGATTTGAAAAAAAAACTCATTTCCTTTCCTTTAAGCTCAATTCCACTCATAAATCGACCTCAAAATAATTTATCAACTCCAATCCTTAAAGTTGGAAATGAAAGTACGATCAGTCCTATGAAAATAAAAATTTTCTAGTTTGTGCGATGGCATTTGAAAATCATATCTCAAGTTTCTTAAGTCCAAAATTTATAGACTTTATATTGTCAGAAAAATAGATTCAAAGGGTTACAGTTTTCTAGAAGGTACCATTATAAGATCTAATCCCCAAATCAGTCAAAATTCCGACATATCTTTTCTGTTTCACCTTGTAACCTCAAGAAAGATGGAAGTTTAGTTCTTTTCCTTCAAAATCTCTGCACTCTTGCCACTACCGCAATCTGTCTAGAGAGAAAAATCAAAATAATACAATGGCTAAAACACCGTGCTAAATAAAATCAGTGAAGATATCAAAATGTGAGAAGTGACACGAACTTTAATCTTGATGAGTTACAACTTGGTTGCTATTCCTGCTAGCTCGTAAATCCACACACTATACATTGAATAATTTCCTCCTTTCGAATCACAAATGAAACATTTTCACTTAATTGAAAGACTAAATTATAATAATAGACTCATGGAGAAAGATCCAATACTGTCCAACCCACCAATATTTAATAGTACTTATTAAAATAACAGGTACCAAGTCTACCATTTTTAACGGGAATACAGTTTACCACATAAAGATTTCACTTTGCACAGTCCATTGATTACACTGTTTTAGGCAAAATCTCACTAATGGCTAACTTTAATTAGAAATGGCTTAAAATGCTATTCGACTAGGCAAATGCACTAATTCAAACTCATTCCACACCTCTTTCTGGAATCCCTTCGTACTTCTTTTGCAAGTCTATGTTCTAGTGCAGTAGGTCAATTTTCTCCAAGTATTCTCGTTCCCATCATCCTTTCCAGTGCTCAGCTCATCTCTTTTGGGACTCTACTCCCTTTCGAATAATCTTTATTTCCTTATACATATCAATCAAATGTGCCATCTTCATCGATTCGTTTGAATTCAAGTAATAGCTTGCCGGCAAATTATTGGATCAAAATAAGTAACTATGTATACTTGGAACTCTAACCATATACTGTTAAGTTCCTTCACCTCCAATCCAACCACGGAAGTTTAAGTTTAGAGATTCTCAAATGAGATGGACAAGAAAGTAGAACATAGTTAGAACAATACCTTAAGATAGTACACCACTTATCATTTATGTACAAAACAAATCCCTAAAGCATGTTTCGCATATCAAAAGTTCCACACCCTATCTCAAGCTTTTGCATACAGGTATAGAATCCAGAATTCTTTTCTCAATCCCTATACATAATTCCAAAACTCTCAATCTCGATACGATAATAATTCGAGCAAGCCCATATTTTGACATCATTGGTAGGTATTAAGGAAGTATAGGCAACGGTAGCTCATCGAGAACCAAACTACGGTGTCAAATATGACAAGAAGGGGTAGAATTACCCATATAGTTGTAGTTAACCACCTCAAAATCAAGTAAGCACTTATCAAGTCCTCTCATCCATAGAAGAAGGGAAACAGGTCTTCAGTGCGAATTTTTTTCTCAACGTAAACTACAATCTTGCCACCGTCTATTGTAAACCTTAACTAGACTATGATTAGATAGTCTATAATAACTTTCCAAAGATCCCATTACCTCAATCAGTCCAAAACTTCTCATGTACAGTTAGGATACAGACCCTTATTCTAGTGCTTTCCATTTGTTTTCTTTTTTTTGTACTCAAGTACAAGAATCCAACGTAAGATAGTTCACCACTCGAGCCGGCCGGTCCCAAGAAGTAAACCACCTATATCAGAGATTCCTACCTGACGTACATATCTATTTATCTTCTCCAAGTACCATAAAAGGATTTACTCTTATAACGGGTATGATTCGATCCAACTAGCCCTAGGTTGGACTTATAGTCCCAGATATACGGTACTTCAAGATTGGAGTCGTTGGCTGTTATCCAACGCTCACATAGTAAAGTTTGGAGACGCTAGATATCACTTACGCTCCGTATTTAGAAACAAACAGTGGTGATAATATTCAAACATACCAATTGGTCGAGGAGTTAACGCTCTACTCGACAAAAACAGGATTGAGGTACTGAGACGGGATGAGAGGTACCTCCTACTCGGATGGAGTATGGTACATACGACCGCTCACACTTGCAAGTCAAATACAAGTACAAACACAGGTACAGATCAATCAGGTTCAAGTAAGTACAGGATCATTCAAGAAAGAGAGGCCAAGTGTGCCTCGCCTAGCCAGAGTCGAGTTACAAGTAATGTCCAGCAATTCATATTCTTAAGTGTTCCAGATATTTCAAATAAATCCACAGGTCATATACAAATCAAATTACTTGCTCATGCAGAAATGAAATATCAAATGTTTAGTCAAATCAAGTCAATTGAGTGTACATAAGAGCACACTCGCTAAACAGGTTCAAGTTACAAATAAGTTCAGCATATTAATAGTTTTTCAGGCACTTCAAATATTTCAAGTCCAAACAGTTGAAAAATGGATGGTTATGAAAACTTAATCACATAAGAAAAACTGGAGAAAATTAGAAATCTCTTTAACAAATCCGGTCACCTATCAGTTGTAACAAAACGTCAAATTCATATTTTAACAAAATATCAAAATTTAGTCGAGCAAGATCAACTGCAATAAGGTACACACTTGTCTTGTGAGACAAGAGATCAAGTACTTAGTATTGCCTAACCATAAAGGGGCATGCAACATGTACGTCGGTGGAATAACCACTCGAGTGACGAACAAGTCGAGTGCAAAACCAAGAAATCAAGTGCAAGACCAACAGGTCAAGTGCGGGACCAACAAGTGAAGTATACGCAAAGCACTTCATTTCATATACCTTTCACGAAGTAAACTACGGAGAATCGAGTATGATAAAGTACATCCTCATCTCAAGGGTTATCAATTCAAGAGCAATTATTTTAACCAAATAAGCATGCTATTAAAGCAAGAAAACATTCCACGTAAACATTTTCATATACTTGGAACACTCACTGGCTAGGGTTCAAATATCATAACTAATAGATAAGTAAGTTTTGGATAGGTAATAGATTTTTATTCAAGCCAAAAATCAAAGAAAAGGAAGTAAAAATCGCGATAAGCAGGGGAAATACAAAGCAGTTAAATGCCAATTCGAAATAAAGTCAAAAAAATTCAAAGTCAAAGTCAAGGTCAAGGTCAAGGTCAAAGTCAATGGTCAAAAATCAACAGTCACAGTAAAGGCTCATGGCAGTCATTTACAGGGTAACAAGACCAAAAGTATCAAGTATGAGTCTCCAAAGATACAGATACAGTCGTACAGTCATATCAAGCAAAATCTAGTGCAGGTAGTCAAAAGAAAACTGTACAACCACCGAGTCACCACAAACCCCAACCTTTCTATGTACAGCAGTCAAAATCATCCTTATTAGTAACCTAGTGGTGAAGGTCTTAATCTGCGGCAGGACTAGCTGACCCCCTAACCTCGGCGGGTTCAGATCCCGTATCAACTCCAATGTGAGAAGTCTCATCGCTCCCTTCTCATAATAGATCACCGCACACATTTAGAATGGATTCCGCTCTCTTCCTGACTTTCATGGCCCTTTTGACCATACGCTCTTGAGTTTCTCCAAGTTGCGCACACAAGTCATCAAACCCTTCTCGGCCTTTGGCTACCTCATACTCAAGCTCCTTAATCCGCTCGCTTGTATTTTAATAGTTTCCTTCAGGTAATTCACTTCAAATCCAAGCCTAGTATTGTCCCTCGCTAGGACCTTTCGCTCCTTCAAAACGGCCAGAACTATTTCATTAGGATAAGTGTAAATATGGCGACACACGCAACGCCTATAGCGGTTCAGATGGCGTCCAATAGGCTCTAGCACCTCCAGGCTTGATTTGGTATCTAACCATCAGTTAAGTCCTCACGGGACGTCTCGCCAACTGGTCTATCGCTAGGGCCACTATATCTGTCTATCCTACACAAAGTGGAGATAAAACTTAAGTACCCTTAAAGGAAATAATCAAAATATAATCCTCAAGTCGACAATCTCTAACTCGCCCAGGGTCAATTCAAACCCTAGGCTCTGATACCACCTGTGACAGCCCCACCTCTCCCTAGAGTGAACCCTAGGATATCAGCGGAATGCCTGCCCATCTCTCGCCGGGACTCAGTCGATCAAAGAACTAACAACTCGAAATACCCAGTGGAATAACTTCAAATCAATGGTACAAACCCTAATGGCAAATGATAGACAAGCCAACTGCCCAAACTTAGAAATTGACTAAACGTCATGCTTACTACTCCATACTACAGTTATATAACATGAATCGAACTTATAAATTCGAACTTACAAAAGTCAGGAGTAAAATTATCTCAAACAAAAGGTTACAAGTTCGAGCAAAATAAAACTAAGAGAGTTCTTGGCCAAAAGTCCGTCCCAGATCTGTTAAGGAAAACAAAGGGAATGGGGTGAGCTATTGCCCAGTGAGATTCCAAATAAAACAAGTAAGCACATAGCCAAATAAGGGCATATTATAATCAAGTAAATACCGAATAATACAATAACAATTTAATCACAGTGCAATTCAAGGATACGGGTGGCTTTCAAAAGCCAAATCCTCTTGAGCTTGATCATACCAGGGTCCGTTGACTCTCCCGTCAACGTTTGCATTCATAGAATATACAGTCTGTAGAACACCACTTTCTCCAATCTCCATCCACCGATCAACCCCTACCGGGCCCGCACTCCATAAACAGTAGTTAGGTAATACTCGAGTATACCGGTTTCCAGTGATCAGTAAACAGTTCCCCAAGGTTTATCGACCGTCTCGACCAAGCCCTTGCTGGCTCGATCCAACTGACTCACCTATGAGGTTGGGTACCCAAACAGTAGCAGTAGTTGATGGGGCATCACCCAAACAGTTCAAGTACCAAACAGTAGCAGTAGTTGATGGGGTATCACCAAGCAACTCAAGTACAGTCACACATATAGAGAATTCACAACTCATAATTGCAGTATACAGAGCCACAGTGGAAAATGAGGGAGGTCGAGTGCGATAAAGTACACGCTCACCTCCATTTTTATCAAAACATGGTTTGGCTCAAACAGTAGTAATTCAAGTATTCAGTTATTTCATATAGGCAGGTAGCAAGTAGAGGAACACTCACCTGTCAAGCAATGTAGTAGTCGAGCGTCAAGTCATGCGGTTACGTTCACCACCGTTTCCACTCCTAGGGTAACGAGTGAAATCGTTAATAAACTAGGTCAAATTCCAAGGCAAAGTGAGTTCATTAGGTCACTAAGTGAGTGGTGAAACCTACTCAATTCACCATGAAACTTAGGCCTAAATTGCAGTAAAAGTTCGTAAGAAAACAAGTTTTACAAGTGCAAGAAAGTTGGCCAAAAGAAAAGTTTCATTCAAGTTTGAAAGGTTCTTCGCGGGTGAAACAGTCGCTCCCGCGCAGTCTGGTAAAACGGCTATATCTCACTGTAGGAAGGTCAGAATTAGGTGCCATCAGCGGCGTTGGAAACTAGACTCGAAGATCTTTCCAACGGTATCTGTACACATTCTAGTTCATCTCCTAGCATTGCAAGTAACTCAGAGAGTCAGCTATTTTTCCTGACCTGGATCAGTCTCAACCCTAACAAATGCACACTAATTCCTCATGCTATCTTCACTTGTTTTAGTTCAAATTCACCCAAATCAGTCCTCTAATGTTCATATGCAGGAGTTAAATCATTTGGTACAATTGGAGCTCAAGATGCAACACATAAACATGAATAAAGGTTCCATAAGAAGCTAGTAATCATGCAAAACCTAAACCAGTCCACTAGTGGTCCTTCTAACCATTTGCTTGTTCCAAATTCATTCCAATTCACACATGAGCTTAACCAATCTCTAGCCAAGTTGTTTAGGTATGATTAGGGTGTAAATAAATCACAAAAATCAAATAAAAACCCTTCCTTCAAAGACCGGTCAGCCAAGACATTGAAATCAGTCCATATTTTCTTCTATTCGTCCAACCTTCATCCTCTAATGATTTTCACTTAAATCACATATCAAACATAGATCTATCTCAAAGAGGTTTAAGACATGTAAATGCTTCATAAACAATCATGAACAATGGGCAAACATTCATCAAATACTTGGTAGGCATACATTTCATCAAACACTTGGTAGGCATACCAACGGCAGATTTGACATCCCATAGTATTTTAGTCATAACTAGAGTTATGTTTATTGAATTAGGGAAAACCTTATACCGTTTTGAAGCTAATACAGAGCTCTAGAATTATTATGAATAAATGTCAACCCAGTTCTCAACCTAACCGGTCAAATTTACCCAAACAACCCCAGATTTTCCAGTTCGAAGCTCACTGGAAAATTTAACTAGCAGTCCTGATTTATTCAATCATATCTCAGCACACACAACTCCGATTCGGGTGATTCCAAAGCCATTTGAAAGATAATTTATAGGGCTATAATGCTTGAGAAGACATCAAAAGCTAAATCAGTCATCTTCCTGGTCAAAATGACCAATTACAGAGGCAAAATATCAGTTCGGACAGAAACAGTGCATCAGGGGCATTTTGGTCATTTCACAAGATATCCTGCTCCGATTGAGTTGACACTTTGTAGGTATATTCTACACTCAATTCTCTACAACTTTCATGTTTTGTACAAAAGCTAGTTTGGCCATTATCATGGTCGAACTTCCAGTTGAAATAGGTACAAAATCTGGAATCAAGTTGGGAAAAATTTCAGCTTACTTATCTATGGCAATGTTATGATAAATCTTCAATTTCTTCAAGTTTACAACCATCATAATCCATCAACCACATCATTTAAAGAACACTTACCTCTCTTGTAGGAAGTTTGAACCACCAAATCAACCAACCAAATGAAGCCTTGAAACTTGAATCAAACACTAGGGTTGGAGGAAAAGTTTCTCACTAACTCACAATCTTTCTCTTTGATTTGTTTTGCTCTTAGTTGTTAGGGTTTGAAAGCTAGAATTTTGGAGCTCTCTCTCTTCTCTTTTTTTTGTCTAAGAATTTTGGCCAAGAGAGTGAAATAAGAGGGCCAAGGTGTTTTAAAATTTTAGCTAACCTTTGGTCAAACAAATGCTTGGTTAGGGTTTTGCCACTTAGTCCATTTCTTGTCCATAATCTCTCTTAATCTTTTGACTAATGCTAATTCAACTCTTCCAAGTGTACCAATACTTATTTAACACCCCTAACCTATCTTTTAAAGTTCTTAATCCAAATCAAAGCCACTTGGCAACAAATAATTGGTGGATTATAAAAAAATCAACTCAAGCAAATGTTTTTCTTCAAGTAAAAAGGAGTGAAATGCAATGTATGAAAAATGTTGTAATACATGGGAAATGTCATGCAAGGGCCTATAATAAGTCATCTAGATCTTAGAATAAGATGTATTTAGGAAAATTAGAGTTTCAAGTGAGGGTTCTCACAGTCCCGCCCTTAATCCAGGAGAAAAGAGAGGATGAATTTATCAAACCGCGCCAAGGCACTTCAAGTGTGCGGGGTATGAGACCCAATTCACTAGACTCTCCAAATTTGCTCCGGAACTAGTGGTTAATGAGCAGAAATGCATAAGACGATTTATATAAGATTTGAATGTGGAGATTCAAAAAGACTGAGCTGTAGCCCAAATCGACACGTTTAAAGATGCTCTTGAGAAAGCTCAACGAGTGGAGCAAGTCCGATTTCAAGTTTGAATTTTTCAAGTGAAAAGACGAGGTGCATCTGGTAGTACTTCCAGGTGAGGAGATCAAAATATACCACCTCCTAAGTTTGGAAGAGGTATAGGCGGAGTTCGAATCTCAGGGACACCGAGAGGAACTCCATCCGGAGGGGCTCAAAGTGGAAGGGGACAACAGAGAACTGTCTCCCAAGGAGATCCTGCACCTGATCCTCGAGCAAGTTGTGGATATTGTGGTAAGACAAACCACACTGAGGATGCTTGTTGGCGAAAGATGAAGAAGTGTCTTCGTTGCGGAAGTTCCGAGCATCAGATCGCCATCTGTCCTGTTAGAAATCGTGAAGGAAATGAGACTGTGCAGTCAGAGAAGTCAAACCCTAAACAACCAACTGCTGTGGGAATAGATCGAAAGTCTCTGCCAGGGTTTTAGCTTTGGACCATCAGCGAGCTCTTGTGAGGACCCGCAATTTTCCTATTTTATTTTATTTTACTGGTTTAATTAATTATTTACTCACCTGTTTTCTCTAAATATTTTATTCCAACCTTTTTAGACCTAATTACATGGAACTATGGCTTACATGTATTTTTAAAATGACTTGTTACGAAAATTAATTTTTGGAAGGCTAGATAAGTGAGAATAGTGAATACGCGATTGGAGTCAATAATCGAATCGAGAGTACAATAAGTTTGGAAAATTGGAAACTTGTACATTCGTCTAAAATAGGTATTTTAAGTTTAAATACTCAAATGATAGTTAGTTATACTATCGTTATAAGAATTTCTTAGAAATTTCGTTTTATCGCGCACAAGTCGGAAATACGCGTTTTCGCGCGCGCGATTAATTGAGGGACTTTAGACCCATATTTCTAAAATATTAATAGTGAATAATAATAGTATGAATGGAAGTGCATTAGAGGTTTAGTGCACAAGTGAAACAAACTCGAGAGGAATCGGGAACGAAACGCGCACTATTCTTAGTTGACTTTTTGGAGGAATTTTGGCCACAAATTCATAAGCTTCTCAAGGAAGCTCAACCATCAGCCAACACTCTCTCATTTCTCCCTCTAAACAGCCATGCAACACCAAGGAAGAAGAAGGAAAAATTTCTTCATCTCATCTCCCTCAATCTTGCACCAAATCACTTCAAATTTTAACCACACTTTGCAATCTACTTGGAGAGCAACTCAAGCTACAAAAGAGCTTCAAATCCCACGATTTTTCTTGAGCTAAGGATGACCGAAATTTATGCCTTGAACATCTAGACAAGTAAGCAACGATCAACCTTTCAAATCTTGGTTTATGGAAGTAATCTTGCACTTATGAGTTCATGGTTTCACATGGGTAGCTTTAAATTGTTGAAAAATTGGTGAGTGGGCTCTATGAATTCCCACTATGGTTTGATGGATTGATTTGATGAGTTTTGATGTTATTAATGTTGTTTTAGTGTTTAAATTAGTAGAAATAAGTGAGTTTATGAAGGATAGCTCGAAGGAGGTGAAGGGGAGAATTTTTCCGTTTCTGCCCCTGTGATGTCCGTGACCCTTAGAGCAGATTTTTGTGGTTCTAATGACTTGGTTATAATGTATATATGTTGTGTGAGATGTGTAAAAGGTTTCATCAAAAAATTTCATGATTTGGTTGGCCAAATGTTGAGTTTTCGGAAATCAGCAAAACTGGAAATTTTTCCTTAACTGCTCTGGCAGTGTTTTTGTTTTGGCTATAACGTTTTGCTCCGACGTTAAAATTGAGTTCCATTTGTGACACTGGAAAATAGACATTCCCATATTTCCAACGGTATAAAATTCCCATTCTGATTCCACCTGAGTGATCTGTACCAATCTTGCAAAGTTGACTGTCCTGTTTCTCGTCTGCACTGAGAGCTTTGTTTTGAGTAGCGAATTGATGCTCAAATATGAGCTAGTTGTGGATAGATTTTGAAAATAATTTCTTCTAAGAAATTGTAGCTTTATAAATCTAGTTTTCAACGCCACCAATCATGCTCAATTCCAAGTTGAATTGAGTGAGTTGTGGCTGAAGTTCGAAACTGACTCAGGGATTGAAAACCCTCTTTTTGGCTAGTTGATGCCTTAACCTTCATTGGGACTTGGTGTTTCGAAATTCTTGGTGTTAACCACCTACCAAATGCATCTTGAATGTTTCTTGGACCTGTGCTTCATAAATAAACTGAAATGGGACTGATTTCATTGTGCAAAATGTTCGGAAACGAACTAAAAGCAAGAAGACAGATTTACTAGGAAATATTTTCCAAACTTTGGTGGTCTTGTTAACTGTCTTTCCATGCTAGTTTTTAAGTGAAATTTGATAGGAGAATAGAACTCATAGGGAAGTTTATGTGTACCAAATTAGTGTTATTCTAAAACCATTTCGATACCCAAATGATGTCCCAAATCTTGCTTTTCAAATCTGGAAAACTTTTCTTTTTCTTGGCCGAATGGTCAAACTTGTTTTGGAACGTTTTGTTTCAAAAACTTTGATGTCAATTACCGTTAAATTGCTCATTGGATGTTTATGGAACATTGGTTTCAACATTTGAGTGAATTGAAGTTGATTGTGAGGAGCAAAGCTTTTAAAAAGGAAAATTGAAGTACAAGGCAGATTTGCCTTGGAAATTTTAGAAATTTAGTGATTTTGTTAACCGACTTCCGTGTGAATTTTTGTATGAACATTTACGGAGGAATAGCCCTTATATGGTAGTGTAATACTACCAAATTTGGTGCCATTCCGAGTTTATTTCAATGCCCAACTGAAGTCCCAAAGTCTATGTTTCAAACCTGGAAAATGGCCTAACCGTCTCAATTTTTCAGTGACTTTGAGCCACTATATCTTGGTGTTCGAAACTCCAATTCTTGTTTTGCTTGTTTTGTTGTAAACTTTTATTGTAACTCTAATCGAGTTTCAAATTTGAGAGGCTAGTTCACATTCTGTGAATTTTGCCGAATTTTTCAAAGTTGGTCAAAAACCAACCCCGAAACTGTCTTAATGGTCCAAAACAGCCAATTTAAGCCAAATTTTGAATGTCTTCCATTTGAAATCATGGAAAAGTACCTTCTAGAAACTTTTATTACTTTGGAAGAAGTTTCTAACGGTACCAAGTTTTCCAATTTTGGACTTGTAGAGAGTGAGATACGATTTTTCCAAAATTGTGTGACAAACCCGAAACTTTCAAACTTAAAGGAAATTGAGTTTTTAGAACTCATATTCTTCCTTTGATATCACTTGATCATTTTACACTTGATTTCAAAGATGAAAACCCGATTTCTCTTGTATTTTAAAACCCCACATTTGAGTCTCGATTTACGAGTAATTAAGGTTCAATTCATGAATTCTCCTTAGATTGTATACTAGTACAACCTTCTTCGATAAGTAGGGGTTCTAAGTGATATTGTGTAATAGTTAATCGTTATTTGCTCAGGTGCTCAAGGGGACCTTCAAGAGGAACTCGAAGTGGACGCCTAAACACTTGTTTGAGCGCTTACTCCTTTGTATTGATTAGGTGAGTGTTCCATATAGGAGTACGTGATTTGAATAGTCTATAATATGTTTTCTCCATGGTCATTATGTGTTAAGTGTTACCGCACTCGTTCTCATTTAAGTAAAATGTACTTGAATTACTCGATATGAAATACTTGAAATGCATATTTACATGAAGCGTTTCAATGATTGACTATGCTATGGTTGCATAAGTCGATTGGAGTGAATCTCCTCGACTCTTAAGTGGTAAAAATAGAGAGCCAATAGGCGGCCTACTAAGATGAATAATGTCTATCAATTAACCGTGACCATTTACCGTTAACCGTTAACAGTGATTATTTACCGTTTACCGAACTGTTTACCGATTTACTTGACTACTTGATTACCTGCTTACTTGACTACATAACTATTTGATTACTTGATTATGGTGAAGTACATGTTCATATGAAATTACCGCATATTACTTATGTGTTTAAGTGTTAAATGTTGCATATAATTGCCCTTATGAAATTGTCACCATTTTAGCGCAAGTGTGTACTTTATCTCACTCGACCTACTAAAATGATAAATTTTAACCGTTCATTAGTTACTTGATTACTTGTGCATGTTGTAAGCTCTAACCTGAACTGGGTCCTGCCCTTGGTTACTAATCTACTCGAGCCAGGACTGGGGTCGGTCGAGTAGGTTGGAACCCTAGGACACCGTTTCGGTATACTCAAGTACTACCACTGGAGGGATAAGGTGATGGCCAGACAACCGAGGGGATCACTGGAGTCATAAGGTGAAGTTGACCGAAATGGTTCCACTAGAATACCGTATCCTTCATTATGTGTTTATTTTGCGTAATGATAACCGTTTCATGCTAGTATGCCCAATATGCAACTTGGAACCATATATGTGATATGCTCAAATTACCTGATTTATTAAAACTGCTAGAGTGTCTTGGAACCTCATTGCGTGAGAACTCGAGGAAGACAAAAATCCGATTTTAGGGTTTTAGGGTTTTATCGATTTTCGCGTACATTTTTTTTATTTTCTTTATTATATTCATTTTACATATATTTTATAAGTAAATATAGTTCGTAAGCCATTTTTCTAGTATAAGTGAGCTCTCGAGAGATTTGGAGCGAATAGCGGATGTGGGACCCGCTAGTGCGTTAAGTGAGAGAAATTCGGCCAATTAGGTTAAGTGGTGCAGTAAGGCATTAAATTACTAGGTGCTAAGTGATAATTAGAGGTTGGTTAGATATTTGGTCATTAGTAAGCTAAAGGATAAGAAAGAAATCCAAAAAGGGACACGTGTCGCGTCGCGGTTGGACCAAGCTTGCCTAACTTTCTTCCAACTTTACCAAAAGCTAAATTTGACCAAAATCATCTTCATTCTTTCACCATCTTGGCCGAAAATATTGAGAGGAAAAAAGGAAAGAAAGCTCCAACTTCTCTTCCAATTTCTTGTCTAAAACTTGAAATCCAATCGATAAAACTTCGAATTCCTCCGTAGAAATAGCTTACTAAGGAGGATTGAAGGTGATTGTGGAGTTGTTTGGCAAGGGAAAGCTCTAAGTTGCTACCTTTCTTGAGAATTAAGGTATTTTGCTTGGAACTTAACTTTTGTTCATAATAAATGGTGAATTAGTGGTTTATATCGGTTAAGGAGCTTGTTTTATGGATGATTTTGTGGATTAAAGTGAAATTTGGTGAATTTATTATTTTCTTGGGAATTTTTCTGATTTCATATGATAATCATAGTTGGCTTGGATTGATGGCTTAATATGGTGTGATTTGGAGCTATTATGCGTTAATTGTAGCGAATTGCGGAAAATTTCAGCTTTGTGCGGAAAATTTCAGCTTTCTATGGAAATTTCAGCTTTAGGGTTTTTCAATTTGGGGCTTTCTTATGGTTGCTTATTGAGCTTGTAATTGGCTATGATTGAAGGGTATTGTGACCCTAATGGTGTGTATTTACTAGCCTACGATTGATATGTGAACTGTGGTTGGGTTTGGATGAATTGAGTGATTCTTTTGTAGGGTGGAAATGCTGAAATTTTAGGGGAAATGCTGTCCGATTGCCGAGAAATTTGGGTCTTGTGAGTCTAGGTTAAGAATGGGTGAATGTGAAAAGCTTTAGGGTTTTCTTGAACTTTTAACCTTAAATTTGATATATTTTCCATTTTGAGTCATGATTGAGGCTATATTTGAATTTTGCTCCATTTGAGAGGTACTCGACCCGTATTTGAGTTTCAATTGCATTTTCTTGATTGTTATAGGATGTGTGGGTGATCCAAAGCATCCGCCGGACGAAAATCTGTGAATTTGCCTTTTTGAAGTGGTGAGTGTACTATTGCATGATTTAAATGCCTAAGTGGTTATTTGTCCTTGAAACTGTGAACTAAGTGATTGTTAACTGTGCATGAGATGAGAGTGTACTTTACCGCTCTCATTCTCTTACTTGTATAACTGCTTTCCGATATACTTGAGAAATTGCACTGTGTATGACTTGAATCATGGGCATGCGCCCTACCACTGTACTGTGATCACTGAGCTCAAGCCCTAGTGGAAGTTACTCGAGTCGAGCCAGCAAGGGCCGGTCGACTAGGTAACAACCATAGGGTCACTGTTTGTCGAGTGGAGTGTATCTCCTCGACCCTACGGTATACTCGAGTATTACCTTCTTAATCACTGTGAGGTGTTCGGGCCCGGTAAGGGGAATGTACGGTGGAAGGTACTGGGAGTAAAGTGGGGTCTACGGTCATGTTACTTTCTTTAAGCGTTGACGGAGGGTCAACGGGATGCGAACAAGAACTGAAATGGGGAAACTGGCTCCTGAGAGCCACCCGTATCCTTTTATTTGAACTTGTTACGGCACTTTTATTCTATGTGCGATAGTTGTGTATACTGAGTTTAGTTACTTGTGAATTTGGGGCTGCATGATTGTTAGTACCTCATTGGGCGAAAGCTCACCCCCGTTACCTTTGTTTTCCTTACAGGCAAATTTTTGGGAAATATCTGATTTTGAGAAGCGAGTTGAGCTAGTGAAATAGTTTTGTTTCTTTGTTTAGCTCCTCGGCTAGTAGAAATTCTCAATGTATCTTATTTGAATATCCCCTTTTGGATTGTGACTTTTGGCAACATGTGAGACCCCAAAATTTTACTTATCTTTATAACCCTTATGTGAACTCACTTACCTTAGATTCTTGGTTGTTTTAATGGTTGAATTTTAGCCAAGGAAGTGAATTTTGTTAAGAAAAGTTTCATAATCTCAAGTTGTTAGAAAATGTAGAAATTTTCGTAGGAGGCTCTGCGCAGCTTTGGGAAAATGGCTATAACTTCGTATAGGAAAGTCGTAATTGAGTTCCGTTTGTTGCGTTTGAAACTAGACTCATAGAGTTTCGTACGGTGAAAAATTTAGAGTTTGATTCAATCTCTATAAATTCCAGGAAATTGGCAAAGTTGACTAAAAATTCGGCCCTGCACAAGTAACAATAGGAATGTTGTAGTAGCTTATAGCTCAATTTGGACCAACTTATGAACTGAATCTCTTTGAGGTGTCTTCTAAAGATTATTAGTATTTGAAGTTTAGTTTTTAATAGGCCAAGTTTTATGAATTTTTTATATTTATAACTCAAGTTATGATTTTTCTAAAGGAAGGGTATAAGTTAGGGTTTTTATTTTGTGCATACTAGGGTTTTGGTGTGTCTTTGGTGCATTTTGGTAGTGTGATCACTTGGTGAGATGTGTGTACTAAATTTAGCGGATAAGAATGAGTATTAAGTAAGAGAAAGTATGTGATTAGAAGTGCTAATAATAACTTAGTGAATCATAAGTAAAACCACAAATACGCGCGAGTTAAGGAAAATAAACTTGAACCGACGCGCACCGTTTGCTACCGATTGAAGATATCACTTGAAGCACTACTTTATTACCTTAATCTCCTTGTTAATAATTGAGCAAAATCAGCCCCCAAAATATCCTCAATCCAGCCGAAATTTTGGACCAAGAAAAAGAGAGAAAAGAAAGAAAAATGAGAATTCTCTAGAAGATGGTGACAAGCCTCTTTCTTTGACTTTTGACCAAAACTTTCTTATCATTTAATTCTTCTTTCTTGTCTTAAAACCAAACAAAACAAACTCAAGAGAAGGTGAGAGAGAGAACCGTGAGCTAGGGAGGAAAAAACAAAAGAGGAAAAAAAAATCCATCCAAGGTCTTGACCAAGACCCTTTGACCAAAGCTTTTCTTAGTCTTCATCTTGTAAACATTGAACCAAAAACACTTCCTTCTTTGCTAAGCTTGGCCGAGAGAGAGAGGAGAGGAAGAGAGAAAAACTCCTTCAAATTTCATCTTGATTTCTAGCAAGATTTTGTGGGAAAATGAACCTCACACCTTAAACCCATCCATGAGAAGTGATATTTTGGTGACCCTCAAGCTTGTGGTGGAAGGAATTTAGAAGGAAAAGCTCTTGTTCTTGCACAATTCTTCTAGGGTTTTGAGGTAACTTTGGTCAAGAAACTCTCTTTCTTTTATCTTGCTATTGGGAGGATTTAAGACATGTTTATGCAACTCACTTGAAGTACTATCTAATTGTTGTGCTTGATTGTGAAAATTTCAGCTTTATAGTGTTAATTTGCAAGACTTGACTTGAGCGTTATGGCCATGATTAACCTTAATATGTGGTGTTTAAGCTGTGGTATGAAGTTGATGATGATTATTGAGGGTTTAGTAGGTGATTTCTTGTTGTTTTGCATGAAGTTGTGTAATGTGACCAAAGCTGATATGAAACAGGGTAGCTAGAGCAGTCTTGGGAAATCTGTTGTATCTTGGTGTAGGAAGGTCAAAATTGAGTTTTGCTTAATGCGTTTGAAACTAGATTCCAAGGGCTATAAACCGTGAAAATTTCAGACCCTGTTTCTGTCTGTACGATTTATGGTGATTTTGCAAAGTTTGATAAATTTCGAGACTGTTCTGCCTTAGTTTTGTAGTTGCTGTATTGTATAGTTAACATCTGACTGGTTTGAGGTCCGAATCTTGCAAAGTGACCTTCTAGTCATATTTAGCCCTTCAAATCTACTTTCTTGTGTCAAAATTTGGTGATTTTTGGACTTACAACATACCTGTTTTGATTTTTCCAAAGTTGGTTGCTGGAGTTGAAAACTTTCTGTTCAAAGAGGTTTTAAGAGCCATTTGAGCAGCGAATGTGTCCATCGTTTAGGCCAAACCAGGTCTTGCTCAAAACATGAAAGTCGTAGGAAATGGAGTTAACTATCTATCTGCAAAATTTCAGTTCAATCCAAGCACTTTGGATTCTAAAATGACTAAAATACCCCTGACTGCCCAAATGCCCTGTTTAACCGACAGCTTTCTGTTTTCTCTAAGATTGTACATTTTGACCTTGAAAATGTATGAACTGGGTGTTGATGTCTTCATAGGAAATGTAGCTCTCTGTCTTAGCTTCGAAACACCATAAAATTTACCCTCATCTGATAAGCGTAGCATCAGTTGTGACCAAAACACCGGATGACGTCAAACCTGCTGTTTTGTTATTTGTCCTTAAACTTGATTTCCGGTCGCATTACTAGTATTGTTTTGTACTTGAATGACATTAAGCCTAGTTGAAGGGCTATTGTGGTAACATTGCTTGTGTGTGACTTTGGGGCTGATTTGAGGAAAACAATGAAACCATAAATGGCTGGAAAATAGCTAAATACAAAGGGTATTCCGCCCAAATTTTCACTCGAGGGTTAGGAATGTGTACTCGCAACTTGAGCAAAGATTTGAAGATGAATTGAACTCGATTTGTCTAGGTTATTTGAGTTTCCTTTTGTGGAAATATATAAGTTGAATTTTGGCCGAAACTTGTACCCTTAGAAGTTACAACTGATAGAAATACGTTTTCTTCATTTCTTCGACCCAAATGGCATTTTTCACGTATAATGGCTTCAAAATTTCACCGTTTAAAAAAGTGATCAAGGGTTTTACGAATAGTCCCTAAATAAGTTTCAATTACTTGATTCTCGTTAAACGAAATGTTTAAGTTTCGAGCCTTAGTTACTTTTCAATGCTCTTAAACAAGATTTTCTCGCAGATTTGAACTCCAAGAGCGGAGTAATACCCAAAACCAACCTGTAAAGGCACTGCATCTGTTGGTGAGTGCTTCCAAATATTTAATTGCACTTGACACATGTATTTGATACTTGAATGAGATGCTTACATGTTATACGAGTGGATTGATCGGGCAAGGGTGTACTTTATCGCACTTGCCCTAATGTGATATGTATGTGTTTATTGGTGCAATTGACTTGATATACTTGTACTTGATTTGTAAGTGCTGGAGCGGCAGCATGTACCCCACTCAATCTGAGTGGGAAGTGCCTCTCATTCCCGTCTCTGTATTTATATCTTGATTCAATCAATTGGAGATGTTATCTCATCGACTACTTGGGAACCCAAACCCCACTGGCTAGTTAATCGAGTCGAGCCGGCAAGGGGTTGGTCGATTAGATAACAAACCATGGGTATCTAGTGTTGTCGAGTGGAGTGTTATCTCCTCGACTAATCGGTATACTCGAGTATTACCACCAGTGTTTATTGTAGAGTTCGGGCTCGGTAAGGGGGTTGGTCGGTGGACGGAGGTTGGAGTTAAGTGGTGTTCTACTGGGCTAGTTTCCTCATTTGAAAGTTGACGGAGTGTCAACTACCAATCGATCAAGCTATGGTGGAGCCGATATATGAGCAACTGTATCCTTATTGTGAAATGTGAATATTTATTGTTTGGCTATATGAAGTATGGTTACTCACTTCTTGACTTATCTTGAACACTATTTCACGATTGCGTTGCTTATGCGTTATTTAATGATTGATTTGATATTTGGAACCTCACTGGGCTTTTAGCTCATTCCACGCCATTTGTTTTCCTTACAGGGGTACGAGTGAGGCGAGAGTTGCAACGACTAGTGTAGTCTAGTAGTTTTGAGTTTTGAAATTGTACTCGCGTTAACACCCGATTAGGGTTGTTTGTACTCGACTTGTAACACTTTAAAGTATTATAGTATGTAGAGGCCTTGTATCTGGATTTGAGCATTAATGTGTACGTTCTCGTTTTGGTATTTATTCCTATGGGTGTATGTTATTTTTCTCAAGTTAGTGAGTGAGTCCTGGCGAGAGCTGGGCAGACGGCTCGCTAAACCTAGGGTACGTCCTAGGGGGAGTGGGGTCGTCACACAACATGTGTATGTAAATGGTCCTTCATGTGTAATGGATATTATATGTTGGGAATGTATGTAATCGCCCTATCTAAGGGTCTTGTGCACTTGGTTTCGCGTGTGTGACCGTTTAGTAGTCCTGGCGAGAGTTGGGCAGGCAGTCCGCTGATACCCTAGGGTACGCCCTAAGGAGAGGTGGGGCTGTCACACATTGGGTTGTGTAGTTCATTCCACGTTTTTGTTTTCCTTAACAGGGTTCGAGACCAAGAGTGCTCGTGAATAGTAATAGATTGTTTTCAATTGAAGACCTTAAGTTGTACTATAACGGATGGTTGTAGTACATATTCTTTTGGTTTGTATTAAGCTTGAAAGTTAAGTAATTGTAAGCATGCAATATTTTGAAGTACGTTAATTATATGTTGAAGTTATTTGAAGTATTTCGAGCTTTTGAATTGTGGATTGTAGTGAGTCCTGACGAGAGCTGGGCAAGCATCGCGCGGATATCTTTTGGTTCGCCTTAGGGTGAAGTGGGGGCATCATAGTTGGTATCAGAGTTTAGGTTTCAGATCTTTGTAGTGTGTCCTAAGTTTAAAAGTTTAGGATGCCGGACTGTGGGACTGGTTTGAAAGTTAAGTGGACTATTTGTAGGAATGAAAATCAAATCCGCTTCGCGTAGTCTCTGTGCGGGGTGAGTTTGGGCCAAGGGGTGTTATGGTCTTTATTATGTGAATGAGTAAAGATTTAAGTACTTTTCTAGAATGTAAGATGTAAATCATGAATGTGATGAGCATAAACACTTTATCATGATACTTGGGGAAGAAATAGATATGTATGTCGGGAAGGAATCTCGAATGTGTTGATTTACTCTTGGGACCTGCCGGCTCGAGTTATGAATTATTTTATTTCGGATTCTTGTACCTGAGTACTTAAGAGTTGAGGGCAACTCTAAGGACTTGAGATCTCCATTTGTGGGGAATAAAAATGAATCGATTTTTCACGTGAATAGTTACAGGAAACCAATAATCGTTTGGTTAAGATGGCCCAATAATTAAGAGCAGGAGGTGGAAAGGATCATGGGCCAGAGGATCCTAGTGTTGGTAATAAAATTAAATGTGTTAGGGAACGATAACCATCTAGTCCGAATTAATCTAGAGAAACACTACTTGTGATTTTTTTGTAGTGGGACGATGGGAGTAGAACTTAAGAGTTTGTGCCTTGGAGATGAATGTACTTTTGATAATCACCTGTTTACTTTTGTTTACTGATTTGGATTTGGTATGAAGTTTACTTGACTATAACTTGTGTTATGATTTAATGAGATCTAGTTTATGTTTGATTTGTATGGTGACAACGTTATTTGTGCAAGTGATTCTATTTTCCTTTAAAGTTGTTACTGATATGTGTGAATAGTCCATATTATGGTTTAGTGTGAGGTTTATGCATATGCGTATAGATTAGCTATGAACATGGAAACTAGAGGACAACGAAGGGGACGTCAACTTAGACAATCCCGAAATCAAAGAGTAGATAATGGGTCTGATATTGATCAAAACGCCGAGCCAAGAGTTGGGGAAGAAAATGACCAAATGGGATTAGTTTTAACTCGCATGACTGATATAATAGAGCTCTTAGTAGCTCAACAGGGTCATGGAGTTGAACAAGGAAACCAACGTGGAAACCAAAAGATAGGGGAGGATCGAGCTTTGGAGCGATTTCAGAAATTCTTCCTACCCAAATTTTCTGGAGGACCTGACCCTGAAATGACTGAGAATTGGTTAGAATATATAAGGAATATATTCGATGCCTTGGAATACACAGAGGAAAGACAAGTCACTTTTGCTGTATTTCAACTTGAAGGAGCCACCCGAGCTTGGTGTAATGTTATAAGAAACAAGTGGGAAAGAGATCAAACTCCAAGGACTTGGATAAACTTTGTACGAGAGTTTAATGAGAAATTTCTTCCTCCACTTGTCTAAGAAAAGAGGGAAGACGATTTTATAAAATTTCGTCAAGGAACTTTGAGTGTGGCTGAGTACAAAATCCGATTCACGAAATTATCTACATATGCTCTAGAATTGGTGGCTACGGAACAGAAGAGAATAAGATGGTTTATCCAGGGATTAAATTTAGAGATCCAAGACGCCCTTACCGCAGCACAGATTGAGACTTTTAGTGACGCTCTTGAGAAAGCGCAAAGGGTGGAAAGTACAAAATTCCAAGTGAGAGCCATACAAGCGAGGCAAAGAGATGCATCCGATAGTAAACTAAAGGAAATCGAACCACCACCCAAAGTTAGAAAAGGAGTGGATGGAGTAAAACTATCACTTCCTTCGCCACTCATGATAAAGGAACCAGAAGGGACTACGTCACGGAGAGCTCCAGTAAAACAGATACAATCAAAGAAAATCTCGCAAGCAAGTCAAGTCACAATGCCTCGTTCGACCTGTGGATATTGTGGAAGGACAAATCATACCGAAGAAAACTGCTGGCTGAAGGGACGAAAGTGTATGGGATGTGGGAGTGTGAGAACTCAAGAAAAAAAAAATCCTTATTTTAGGGTTTTATCGATTTTCGTGCACACATTTTCTGTATTTTCTTTATTATAATTATTTTGCATATATTTTATAAGTAAATATAGTTTTTAAGTCATTTTTCTAGTATAAGTGAGTTCACGAGAAATTTGGAGCGAATAGTGGATGTCAGACCCGCTAGTGCGTTAAGTGAGAGAAATTCGGCCAATTAGGTTAAGTTGTGCAGAAAGGCATTTAATTACCAAGTGTCAAGAGATAATTAGAGGTTGGTTAGATATTTAATCATTGGTGAGTAAGAGGATAAAGAAGAAATCCAAAAGGTGCCACGTGTCGCGTCGTGGTTGGAGGAAACTTGCCTAACTTTCTTTAAACTTTACCAAAAGCTTAATTTGACCAAAATCATCTTCATTTTAGCATCTTCTTGGCCGAAAATTAGAGAGGAAAAAAGGGAAAGAAAGCTCCAACTTTTCTTCCAATTTCTTGTCCAAAACTTGAAATCCAACCGATAAAATTTCGAATTCCTCCGTAGAACTAGCTTACTAAGGAAGATTGAAGGTGCTTGTGGAGTTATTTGGCAAGGGAAAGCTCTAAGTTGCTACCTTTCTTGAGGATTAAGGTATTTTGCTTGGAACTTAACTTTTGTTCATAATAAATGGTGAATTAGTGCCTTATGGTAGTTAAGGAGCTTGTTTTATGGATGATTTTATGGATTAAAGTGAAGTGAGGTGAATTTCTTATTTTCTTGGGAATTTTTCTATTTTCATATGATGATCATAGTTGGCTTGAATTGATGGCTTAATATGGTGTGATTTGGAGCTATTATGCGTTAATTGTAGCGAATTGCGGAAAATTTCAGCTTTGTGCGGAAAATTTCAGCTTTCTATGGAAATTTCAGCTTTAGGGTTTTTCAATTTGGGGCCTTCTTATGGTTGGTTATTGAGCTTGTAATTGGCTATAATTGAAGGGTATTGTGACCCTAATGGTGTGTATTACTAGCCTATGATTGATATGTGAATTGTGGTTGGTTTGGATGAATTGAGTGATTGTTTGTAGGGTGGAAATGCTGAAATTTTAGGGGAAATGCTGTCCGACTGTTGTAAACATTGGGGCTTTGTCAATCTAGGTTAAGGATGGGTAAATGTGAAAGACTTTATGGTTACTTCGCCTTTTAACCTTAAATTCGATGTATTTTCCATTTTGAGCCATTATTGAAGCTATATTTGAATTTTGCTTTAGTAATCCATTTAAGAGGTACTCGACTCGCGTTTGAGTCTCAATTGCATTTTTTTGGATTGTATAGGACGTGTGGGTGATCCAAGGCGTCCGTCGGACGGAAATTTGTAAATTTGCTTAACTGAAGTGGTGAGTGTACTATTGCATGATTTAAATGCCTAAGTGATTACTTGTCCTTGAAACTATGATGTGAACGACTGTAAACTGTGTGCGTGAGACGAGAGTGTACTTTATCGCTCTCGTTCTCTTACTTGTGTAACTGCTTTCGATATTCTTGTGAATCTGCACTGTGTTTGGCTTGAATCATGGGGCATGAGCTCTACCACTGTATTGTGATAACGGAACTCAAACCCTAGTGGAAGTTACTTGAGTCGAGCCAGCAAGGGCCGGTCGACTAAGTAACGACCATAGGGTTACTGTTTGTGGAGTGGAGTGTAACTCCTCGACCCTGTGGTATACTCGAGTATTACCCCCTCAATCACTGTGAGGTGTTCGGGCCCGGTAAGGGGAATGTACGGTGGAAGGTACTGGGAGTAAAGTTGGGTCTACGGTCGTGTTTCTTTCTTTGAACGTTGACGGAGGGTCAACGGTGTGCGATCAAGAACTGAAATGGGGAAATTGGCTTCTGAGGGTCACCCGTATCCTTTTATTTGAACTTGTTACGGTACTTTTATTCTATGAGCAAAAGGGTGTGTTTAACCGCTTTTGTTTACTTCACCAATTTGGGTTGCATGATTGTTAGTACCTCATTGGGCGAAAGCTCACCCTCGTTACCTTTGTTTTCCTTACAGGCAAACTTTTGAGAAATACATGGTTTTGTGAAGCGAGTTGAGTTAGTTACATAATTTTATTTCTTGGTTTAGCTCCTCGGCCATTAGAAACCCTAAATGTACTTCACTTGAACATTCCCTTTTGGATTGTGTATTTTGATAACGTGTACATGTAAATGGTGGTTCATGTGTATATGATATATATATTGGGAATGTATGTTTTAGCCCTATCCAAGGGTCTTTTGCACTTGGTTTAGCGTGTGTGAACGTTAGTAGTCCTGGCGAGAGTTGGGCAGGCAGTTCGCTAACCCTTAGGGTACGTCCTAGGGGGAGGTGGGGCTATCACAGTTGGTATCAGAGCTTAGGTTAGAAATAACCTGGGCGAATCTGAAACCTGATTGTTAGAACTTTTGGGATTGTAGTAGGGCCTGTTTAAGTGTGTTTACTATATCTAAGTTGTAACTTGTGTATATCCTGATAGGTCATGGACGGAGCTAGTGGGAGTGGAGGTGGGCCGCCTCGGAGGCCTTTTCGTGTTATTGATTACGAGGAGACACCCGGAGGACCGATTAGGCGCTGGAGTACGGCCAGTCGGACCAGGCGTTGTAGTAGGTGCCAGCATTACTCCTACGCTGACCACGTGGTTGTGGCCGTCTTAGCCGAGCGGAGGAGACTTAGACGTTCCGCCGCCCGCGATCATACCGAGCTGCAGCGAGTGAGAGGCATTGCTAGGATGCAAGGCGACTGGATTGGGGAGCTCCAGGGGGACATAGCCTTGGAGCAAGAGCGAACGAATGCTCTTCGCGACCAGTTACATGTAGTTAACGACCGCCTCACTAGAGTAGTTCGGGAGGTTAGAGACCGGTCCGGGGGTATCATCAATGAGTGTGGGACGTTGATTCAGGAGGTGATTGGCGCCAATGCGCCAGGGGGAGCTCCGGGTAACGGGGCCCCAGGTGAGGGAGGCACCCCCAACTCTAGTTCTAGCTCCGATGGGGAGTCGATTGGCTCAGTAGAGAACTAGGTTGGAGTTCTTTGAGCCATGTTTTGATCCCGTGTGAGGGGTACCTAGGGAAAGCTTTTCGCTAGTTATTTTGCACTTTTGGGTCCTAGGTTGTACATTGTACTTTTGGTTAACTTCACTTCTTTCACGGGCTTGCTTTTGTAAATATTTGACTGACTGCTATTGTATGACTTGTTTGCTACATCTATGTGATATGTGTATAGTTGCTTTTATTTGGTATCTCTTTTTGCTAAGTGTTTATTTATTCATGTATATATATTGCTTGGTTTTGATATCGTATATGTTTTCAACCCTAGAGTGGGTGAATCAATGGAGGGTACACGTAGTGGACGAGGCCGTGGTAGTGGAATTAGGCAACCCTCGACTGAGGGAGGTACTCGAGAACCTGTGCCTGAACCTAACCCTGAGCCTAGAAGTGACCCTAATGCTCAAGTAGCTAGTGCTATACAACGAATGACTGATCTATTGGCCCACGTAGTGGAGCATCAGGGCCAAAACCCTAGTCCTCAACCCGAAAACCCTGGCCATCTTGTGGAGAGCGAGGATAGAGCTCTCGAACGATTCCAGAAATTTGCCCCACCAAAGTTTATAGGAAGGCCAGATCCAGATGTGGCCGAAAGGTGGTTGGAGAAAATGGTGGACATTTTTGCCGTTTTGCACTATACTGAGGAGCGGCAAGTGACTTTTGCTATCTTTCAATTAGAAGGGGCAGCCCGTTCTTGGTGGAATGTTATAAGGCAGAAATGGGAACGAGAATTGACCCCAAGGACGTGGGTGAACTTCATGAGGGAGTTCAACGCTAAGTTTTTCCCTCCTCTAGTGCAAGAAAAGAAAGAAGAGGAATTTATAAGACTTCGCCAGGGAACCCAAACTGTAGCCGAGTACGAGAGCCAATTCACTCGATTGTCTAAGTTTGCCCCCGAACTAATCATGACCGAGCAGAGGCGAATAAGACGTTTTATCCAGGGCTTGAATGTGGAAATCCAAAAGGATTTAGCCGTAGCCCGAATCGATGTTTTTAGTAATGCAGTGGAGAAGGCTCAACGAGTCGAGAATGCTAGGCTACAAGTGCGAACTTTCCAAGCTAAAAAATGGGGATTTACTGGAGGTAGCTCTGGATAAGGAGAGAAAAGTACCCCTCCCAAGTTTGGAAGGGGAACTGGAGAGGGAAGACTGCCGGGGATGTCGAGAGGAACCCCGTCGAGAGGTGGCTAGGTTGGTCGAGGCCAACAAAGAGGAAATTTCCAGGGAGGTCCAGTTTCTGCATCCCGTGGTTCCTGCGGGTATTGCGGAAAGCCAAATCACACGGAAGACAATTGTTGGAGGAAGGAAAGGAAGTGTTTACGCTGTGGAAGTGCGGAACACCAAATTGCCAACTGCCCAATCTTACCGCGAGAGGCGAGAGGGACTCCGCAACCATCGAAGGCCAACCCTGAATCAGTTAAGGGGGATGGGACGAGATCAAAGGTGCCAGCTCGGGTGTACTCCCGTGAGCAACATCAAGTCCCTGACTCCTCTGAGGTCGTAGAAGGTACGATCCCTGTTTTCCACCGTTTAGCTAGGATTTTAATCGACCCTGGTGCTACCCATTCCTTTGTTAATCCTGATTTTATGTGTGGAATTGATATAAAACCTATTAGCCTACCCTATGATTTGGAAGTTAGCACTCCTACGGGGAACCAATGTTTACTTACTAGTATAATGTATGCAAATTGTGAAATTTGGGTAGGAGAGAGAAAACTCTTTGGAAATTTTATCAGTTTAGCTCTTAAGGGGTATGATATTATTTTGGGTATGGATTGGTTAGTTAAGTACAATGCCCAACTTGACTGTAAGAGGAAGGTGGTGGAACTTCATATACCTGGAGAGACAACTTTAAGGTTAGATGTAAGGGGAAATTTAGCCTCATCTGCATTGCTTTCGGGTATTCGGGCTCGAAAACTCTTAAGTAGAGGAGCGCAAGGGTTTCTAGCCTTTCTTATAAACACTCCCACTGATAAGCTGAAGGTAGAAGATGTACCAATAGTGAGAAAATATCCGGACGTGTTTCCTGATGAGTTAGCAAACCCTACCACCGGAAAGAGAGATAGAATTCAAAATTGACTTGCTACCAGGGACTTCACCTATCTCTAAAACCCCTTATCGGATGGCCCCTGCTGAACTTAAGGAGTTAAAGATACAATTGCAAGACTTATTAGAGCGAGCGTTTATCCGAGAGAGCGGATCTCCATGGGGAGCTCATGTACTATTTGTCAAGAAGAAAGACGGGAGTTTGCGGTTGTATATAGATTACCGAGAGATAAATAATGTGACGGTTAAGAATAAATATCCACTGCCCCATATTGATGAATTGTTCGACCAGTTGCAAGGAGCCATGGTCTTTTCAAAATTAGATCTCCGCCAGGGATACTACCAATTGTTGATTAGGAAGGAGGATGTACCTAAAACTGCGTTTAATTCAAGATATGGGCATTTTGAGTTTGCAGTTATGCCTTTTGGACTGACCAATGCCCCTGCTGCTTTCATGGACTTGATGCATAGGGTTTTCAAACCTTATTTGGATCGATTTGTGGTTGTTTTCATTGATGACATTTTGGTTTACTCAAAATCACGAGAGGAGCATGAGCAACACCTAAAACTCGTTTTACAAATCCTAAGAGAGCACCGATTGTACGCCAAGTTTAGTAAGTGTGAATTTTGGTTGGAGAAAGTCTCTTTCTTAGGGCATGTAATTTCACGAGAGGGCATCACAGTTGATCCGGCGAAAGTAGAAGCAGTAACTGAGTGGAAGAGGCCGGAAAATCCCACTAAGATTCGTAGCTTTTTAGGGTTAGCCGGGTACTATCGACGGTTTATTAAGGATTTTTCAAAACTTGCCGGTCCTTTGACCGATTTGACAAAGAAAAATGATCGATTTATGTGGAATGTTAGGTATGAAGATAGTTTCTAAGAATTGAAGCGAAGGTTAACTAGGGCTCCTATTCTAGTTTTGCCTAATGGTACAGATAATTTCACTGTATATACGGATGCTTCGAGGGAAGGTTTGGGGTGTGTACTGATGCAAAATAAGAGCGTGATTTCCTTTGCTTTTAGGAAACTAAAACCTCACGAGCAAAATTACCCAACTCATGATTTGGAGTTAGCTGCAGTTGTATTTGCCCTGAAAAAGTGGAGACACTACCTGTACGGGGTAACCTTTGCGGTTTATACCGACCACCAGAGGTTTAAGTACCTATTTTCCCAAAAAGAATTAAATATGAGGTAACGACGGTGGATGGAATTCTTGGAGGACTATGACTGCTCGATTAACTACCATCCGGGGAAAGCGAATGTAGTGGCGGATGCCTTAAGTCGGAAGGCTGAAATAGCCGAGTTGATGGTGAAGGAGTGGGAGATGTTAGGAGCAGTTAGTGAATGGAACCCTAACCTGAAACACCAAAGGGTAATCTTGGGAAATATCCAAGTAACCTCTGCTATACTAGATCGAATTAAAGAAACCCAAAGGGAGGATCCGATGGTACGAAAATGGAGGGAAAAGGTGGAGAAGGGAGAAACACCTGATTTCAATTTGAGCCCTGAAGGAATATTAAAGTATAGGAATCAGGTAGTGGTGCCTAAGAATGAATTATTGAAGAAGGAAATTTTGGAAGAGACTCATCGGTCGAAGTATACAATCCACCCAGGCAGTAGCAAGATCCGATGGTACGAAAATGGAGGGAAAAGGTGGAGAAGGGAGAAACACCTGATTTCAATTTAAGCCCTGAAGGAATATTAAAGTATAGGAATCGGGTAGTGGTGCCTAAAACTGAATTATTAAAGAAGGAAATTTTGGAAGAGACTCATCGGTCGAAGTATACAATCCACCCAGGCAGTAGCAAGATGTATCAAGATTTAAAGGGCGCATATTGGTGGGATAATATGAAGAAGGAGATTGCCCAATACGTGCAGACCTGTCTCATCTGCCAACAAATTAAGGTTGAACACCAAAAACCCTCCGGATTGTTACAATCTCTTGAGATACCTGAGTGGAAGTGGGAACACATCACGATGGATTTCGTCTCTGGGTTGCCAAGGACGCAAAAAGGACACGATGCCTTTTGGGTGATTGTCGATCGGTTAACCAAATCGGCCCATTTCTTACTTGTGAACATGAAGTACTCCATGGAGAAGTTCGCTCAGCTATATATGGATGAAATTGTGAGATTACATGGAGTTCCCGTGAGTATAGTTTCAGACAGAAACCCTCGTTTCGTGTCTAGGTTTTGGCAAAAATTTCAAGAGACCTTGGGAACTAAACTCCACTTTAGCACTACCTATCACCCCCAGACGGATGGACAATCTGAAAGAACAATTCAAACCCTCGAGAATATGCTAAGGACGTGTATCTTAAATTTTGGGGGTAATTGGGGACAACACCTGACCTTAGTAGAGTTTGCCTACAATAATAGCTACCACTCGTCGATTCAAATGGCACCATATGAAGCTCTCTATGGACGAAGATGTCGTTCACCAGTTTATTGGGATAAAGTATGAGAAAGGAAGGTTCTAGATCCAACAATTATTTCGTGGATGAAGGATGCACAAGAAAAGGTTAAGTTGATACGTCAAAGACTCCAGACCGCTCAAAACCGACAAAAGAGCTACGCCGACAACCGAAAGAAAGATTTGGAGTTTGAAGTTGGGGACCGTGTTTTCCTGAAGATTACTCCATTGCGAGGTGTCACGGCGGGTAGAGGAAAGAAACTTCAACCTCGATTTGTAGGACCATTTGAAGTTCTCCAAAGAATTGGAAAGGTAGCGTATCGACTGGAGTTACCCTCAAGTCTATCTAGAATCCATGACATTTTCCATGTTTCGATGCTCAAGAAATACCATCCTGATCCAACCCACGTTTTACAGCCGGAGGAACTCGAAATAGACGAAACCCTTACCTATGAGGAGAAACCTGTACAATTGCTCGATCGAAAGGTTAAGGAGTTGAGAAACAAACAAATCCCTCTGGTGAAAGTCTTGTGGAGGAACCATGAAATAGAAGAGGCAACCTGGGAGGTGGAGGAGGAGATGCAAAAGAGATACCCTGAGCTGTTTAGTAACCCAGGTAAGTAATTTCGAGGACGAAATTCTTTAACGGGAAGAGAGTGTGAAAACTTGAGAAAAAAAAAATCCTTATTTTAGGGTTTTATTGATTTTCGTGCACACGTTTTCTGTATTTTCTTTATTATAATTATTTTGCATATATTTTATAAGTAAATATAGTTTTAAGTCATTTTTCTAGTATAAGTGAGTTCACGAGAAATTTGGAGCTAATAGTGGATGTGGGACCCGCTAGTGCGTTAAGTGAGAGAAATTCGGCCAATTAGGTTAGGTTGTGCAGAAAGGCATTTAATTACCAGGTGTCAAGAGATAATTAGAGGTTGGTTAGATATTTAATCATTGGTGAGTAAGAGGATAAGGAAGAAATCCAAAAGGTGCCACGTGTCGCGTCGTGGTTGGAGGAAACTTGCCTAACTTTCTTTAAACTTTACCAAAAGCTTAATTTGACCAAAATCATCTTCATTTTAGCATCTTCTTGCCCGAAAATTAGAGAGGAAAAAAGGGAAAGAAAGCTCCAACTTTTCTTCCAATTTCTTGTCCAAAACTTGAAATCCAACCGATAAAACTTCGAATTCCTCCGTAGAACTAGCTTACTAAGGAAGATTGAAGGTGCTTGTGGAGTTATTTGGCAAGGGAAAACTCTAAGTTGCTACCTTTCTTAAGGATTAAGGTATTTTGCTTGGAACTTAACTTTTGTTCATAATAAATGGTGAATTAGTGCCTTATGGTAGTTAAGGACCTTGTTTTATGAATGATTTTATGGATTAAAGTGAAGTTAGGTGAATTTCTCAAATTTCTTGGGAATTTTTCTGTTTTCATATGATGATCATAGTTGGCTTGAATTGATGGCTTAATATGGTGTGATTTGGAGCTATTATGCGTTAATTGTAGCGAATTGCGGAAAATTTCAGTTTTGTGCGGAAAATTTCAGCTTTCCATGGAAATTTCAGTTTTAGGGTTTTTTAATTTGGGGCTTTCTTATGGTTGGTTATTGAGCTTGTAATTGGCTATAATTGAAGGGTATTGTGACCCTAATGGTGTGTATTTACTAGCCTATGATTGATATGTGAATTGTGGTTGGTTTGGATGAATTGAGTGATTGTTTGTAGGGTGGAAATGCTAAAATTTTAGGGGAAATGCTGTCCGATTGTTGTAAACATTGGGGTTTTGTGAATCTTGGTTAAGGATGGGAAAATGTGAAAGACTTTAGGGTTACTTCGCCTTTTAACCTTAAATTCAATGTATTTTCCATTTTGAGCCATTATTGAAGCTATATTTGAATTTTGCTTTAGTAATCCATTTAAAAGGTACTCGACTCGCGTTTGAGTCTCAATTGCATTTTTCTTGATTGTATAGGACGTGTGGGTGATCCAAGGCGTCTGTCGGACGGAAATCTGTGAATTTGCTTAATTGAAGTGGTGAGTGTACTATTGCATGATTTAAATGCCTAAGTGATTACTTGTCCTTGAAACTATGATGTGAACGACTGCAAACTGTGTGCGTGAGACGAGAGTGTACTTTATCACTCTCGTTCTCTTACTTGTGTAACTGCTTTCGATATTCTTGTGAATCTGCACTGTGTTTGGCTTGAATCATGGGGCATGAGCTCTACCACTGTACTGTGATAACGGAACTCAAGCTCTAGTGGAAGTTACTTGAGTTGAGCCAGCAAGGGCCGGTCGACTAAGTAACGACCATAGGGTTACTGTTTGTCGAGTGGAGTGTAGCTCCTCAACCCTGTGGTATACTCGAGTATTACCCCCTCAATCACTGTGAGGTGTTCGGGCCCGGTAAGGGGAATGTACAGTGGAAGGTACTGGGAGTAAAGTGGGGACTACGGTCGTGTTTCTTTCTTTGAACGTTGACGGAGGGTCTGTGAGAACCCGAAAATTTTCACATTCTCAAGTATTATTTTATTTCTTTGCCTATATTTTATACTATTCTTTGAAAATATTAAATGTTTTGTACATTTTACAAGTAAGTACAATTTTTAAATCATTTTCCTAGTATAAGTTAGTGTACGTAACTTGAAGTGCATTTATTCGATGTGGGGCCCGCTAGTGCGATATAATTTTGCCGATTAAGTGATGAAGTATTAAGTGACATTATTTTCCAAGGTGCTAGGAGATGATTAGAGGTTAATTAGGTAGACTAACCATTGGAAGAGAGAGGGTAAGCTTAGAACCTTCAAGAGAGCCAAGTGTCTTCACCTTGACTAAGAAGATTAACCTTTACTAAAACCAAATTTTGACCAATTTCATCCCATTTTTCCTTGCTCTTGGCTGGCCCTTTGGAGGAGAAAAACAAGAGAGAGCTTCTTCAATTTCTAGCTCCAACCTTGGTCAAATCTTGAGTTCCAACCGATCAAATCGCAAACCCTTGCATAAGAGTGCTAACTAAGGAGGATTAAAGGCTTTGGTGGAGTTGATTTGGGGAAAGAAAGTCCAAGCTACCATTTTCTTTGAGGTTTTGAGGTAAATTGCTAAGAACATCCTTCTTTGGTTCCAATAGTTGCAAATTAGTGGCTTGTGGTTGCCATTTTGGTGGTTTTATGCATTAATTCTTGGTTATAAGTGGTGAGGTGTGGATTTTCGGTTTTCTTAGAAAATTTTCTGCCCTGTCTGACCAGTGTTATTCGGCCATGATGGAGGCTGAATTGGACTTAGCTCAAAACATGAAAGTTGTAGAGAATTGAGTGTAGATTATGCCTGTACATGTTCAACTCAATCGGAGCAGGATAGCTTGTGAAATGACTAATTTACCCCTGCTTCCCTGTTTCTGTCCGAGAATGATAATCAGCATCTGTAATTGGCTCTTTTGGCTGGGAAGATGAATGAATTAGCTTTTGATGCCTTCTTAGAAATTGTAGCCTTGTATCTTAGCTTTCGAATGGCTTTGGAATAAACTGAATCGGAGTTGTGTGTGCTGAGATATGACTGAATAAATCAGGACTGCTAGTTGAATTTCACAGTGAGTTTTGAACTGGAATATCTGGGTCTGTTTGGGTAAATTTGACTAGGTTACGTTGAGAACTGGATTGTGGTGTCTTCATAAGAATTGTAGAGCTATGTCTTAGCTTCGAAACGGTATAAATATTACCTCAATCCGATCAGTGTAGTTTCGGTTGTGACCAATACACTAAAAGATGTCAAACCTGCCATTTTGCTCCTTGTCTTAAACCTTAATTCCGGTCACTTTTCTAGCTTAGTTTTGTTATTAAATGACTTTTAGCCTATTGAACGGCTATTGTAATGAGATTATTTGTGTGTGATTTTGGGGGCTGATTGAGGAAAATGATGAAGCCATAAATGGCTGGAAATTTGGTAAACACAAAGGGCGTGCTGCCCGAATTTGCACTCAAATGGCGATTTCAAAATTTTAAGAGCTGACATAAGTTTTACAACTATTTTACTCATGTATTTTGGACTAAATGCACTCTTTTTACTTCCAAAATCATACTTATACATTGTACTATTAGTTATTCGGATTTTCTTTGATTCACCAAACATTTTGATGGTTGAACCGTAATGTGTTTTCTTGATTACTCTTAGGGTTCCTTGGTGACTAAGGTGTTATTCGGAAGGCATACTTTGGACGTTATTTTACTTGTTTAGGTGAGTGTTCTATATACGCTTTGTTTCTAACGACTATGTGAACTATTGTGACTATTTGGATTGTTGTTTTAATACGTGATTGAGGTATGTTATGTTTCCAAAATGATTTTTGCTAGGCGAGTGTGTACTTTATCGCACTCGACCTAAATGAACATGAACTTTCAATGATTGAATGATTAAATGTTACTTGTGCATGAATGTAAGCCTTCTGGCTGAACTGGGCCCTTGCCCTTTGTTACTGGTCGACTCGAGCCAGAAGCGGACTCGGTCGGGCGATTAGTGACCCTGGGTGAATGTTTGGTATACTCGAGTATGACCACGACGTTGGCGGAGCGTGGGAATGAAATGAATGAACGAATGACAAGGAAATGAAGGAGTTTTCACTTACAAACAATGTTTTAATGATCGGAGAAATAAGGAAAATAGTAGGCGAATGAATGAACGAACGAACGAATAGCTCCTCGTGAGCATGTATCCTTTTAATGAATGTGTTACTATCGCTTTCATTTTGTAAATGTTTTCTAAATTACTTGCTAATTGCTGATAAACGTCCTTGCCTAATTATTTGATTGAGTATATAGAACCTCGCTGGGCTTTTAGCTCATACCACGCCTTTTGTTTTCCTTACAGGGGTTGCAAGTATGGGCGAGAGATCTGTATAGAATAGAATAGTCTAGTTTTTGGTTTTACATTGTTTTGTTTTGGCTTTTGCACTCGCTCTAGTGCTTGGATAGAGTTGGTTGTATTGAGAAAGTTAGATCTTTGGTTACATTTGGGACTGTATATTTGTGTAAGATTGGAATGAATGTAAATACATGTTTCCATTTTGGGATTTAAAATTTCTTTCTCCTCGAGGTTTATCTTATTTTGTTCGGAGAGAGTGAACGAGTCCTGGCGAGAGCTGGGCAGGCGGTCCGCTGAACCCTTTGGTTTGCCTTAGGGTAAGGTGGGGCTGTCACAGGGTCAACGGTGTGCGATCAAGAACTGAAATAGGGAAATTGGCTCCTGAGGGCCACCCGTATCCTTTTATTTGAACTTGTCACGGTACTTTTATTCTATGAGCAAAAGGGTGTGTTTAACTGCACTTGTTTACTTCACAAATTTGGGTTGCATGATTGTTAGTACCTCATTGGGCGAAAACTCACCCTCGTTACCTTTATTTTCCTTACAGGCAAACTTTTGAGAAATACATGGTTTTGTGAAGCGAGTTGAGCTAGTTAGATAATTTTATTTCTTGGTTTAGCTCCTCGGCCATTAGAAACCCTAAATGTACTTCACTTGAACATTCCCTTTTGGATTGTGTATTTTGATAGCGTGTACATGTAAATGGTGGTTCATGTGTAAATGATATATATATTGGGAATGTATGTTTTAGCCCTATCCAAGGGTCTTTTGCACTTGGTTTAGCGTGTGTGAACGTTAGTAGTCCTGGCGAGAGTTGGGCAGGCAGTTCGCTAACCCTTAGGGTACGTCCTAGGGGGAGGTGGGGCTGTCACAGGGAGCACCAACCATAAAGTTCATGACTGTCCAAAGCGGTATTCACGAGAAACAACTACTTCACAATGAAATAGAACTATCCCTCGACGAGTCAATGGAGGAGGAAACTAACTAGTGACATCTGCAAGAACACATGAAATGATCACGCAACAAGGTTCAGGGTTATCTGAGATTACGGAAGGTATGAATTTCGATGACGAAATTCTTTTAAGGAAGGAAAATTGTGAGGACCCGTAATTTTTCCTATTTTATTTTATTTTACTGGTTTAATTAATTATTTACTCAACCGTTTTCTCTAAATATTTTATTCCAACCTTTTTAGACCCAATTACATGGAAACTTGTACATTAGTCTTAAAATAGGTATTTTAAGTTTAAATACTCAAGTGATAGTTAGTTATACTATCGTTATAAGAATTTCTTAGAAATTTCGCTTTATCGCGCACAAGTCGGAAAAACGCGTTTTCGCGCGCGTGATTAATTGAGAGACTTTAGACCCTTATTTCTAGACTATTAATAGTGAATAATAATAGTATGAATGGAAGTGCATTAGAAGTTTAGTGCACAAGTGAAACAAACTCGAGAGGAATCGGGCACGAAACGCGCGCGTACGCGCGCTATTCTTAGTTGACTTTTTGGAGGAATTTTGGCCACAAATTCATAAGCTTCTCAAGGAAGCTCAACCATCAGCCAACACTCTCTCATTTCTCCCTCTAAACAGCCGTGCAACACCAAGGAAGAAGATGGAAAAATTTCTTCATCTCATCTCCCTCAATCTTGCACCAAATCACTTCAAATTTTAACCACACTTTGCAATCTACTTGGAGAGCAACTCAAGCTACAAAAGAGCTTCAAATCCACGGTTTTTCTTGAGCTAAGGAGGGCCAAAATTTCTGCCTTGAACATCTAGACAAGTAAGCAACGACCAACCTTTCAAATTTTGGTTTATGGAAATAGTCTTGCACTTATGAGTTCATGGTTTCACATGGGCAGTTTTAAATTGTTGAAAAATTGGTGAGTGGGCTCTATGAATTTCCACTATAGTTTGATGGACTGATTTGATGAGTTTTGATGTTATTAATGTTGGTTTAGTGCTTAAATTAGTAGAAATAAGTGAGTTTATGAAGGATAGTTCAAAGGAGGTGAAGGGGAGAATTTTTCCATTTCTGCCCCTGTGATGTCCGTGACCCTTAGAGCAGATTTTTCTGGTTCTAATGACTTGGTTATGATGTATATATGTTGTGTGAGATGTGTAGAAAGTTTCATCAAAAAGTTTCATGATTTGGTTGGCCAAATGTTGAGTTTTCGGAAATCAGCAAAACTGGAAATTGTTCCCGTAACTGCTCTGGCAGTGTTTTTGTTTTGGCTATAATTTTTTGCTCTGACGTTGAAATTGAGTTTCGTTTGTGGCACTGGAAACTAGACATTCCTAGATTTCCAACGGTATAAAATTCCTGTTCTGATTCCATCTAAGTGATCTGTATCAACCTTGCAAATTTGACTGTCCTGTTTCACGTCTGCACTGAGAGCTCTGTTTTGAGCAGTGAATTGATGCTCAAATATGAGCTAGTTGTGGATAGATTTTGAGAATGATTTCTTCTAAGAAATTGTAGCTTTATGAATCTAGTTTTCAACTCCACCAACCACGTTCAATTCCAAGTTGAATTGAGTGAGTTGTGGCTGAAGTTTGAAACTGACTCAGGGATTGAAAACCCTCTTTTTGCCTAGCTGATGTGTAAGAACCCTAGTTTTCACATGCATTTCACTTAAACTTTCTTTGTTCAATTCTAATTGATTTTGATTAAATTTATAGTTTTCATGATTTAGGTCTTTACTTGCTTGTTTAATGATGGGTTTTACTCCAAAGATTCATTTATATGACAAGCAAAAGTTTTAAAACTAATTCCTTACTCAATCTCTCTTTATTTAGAATTTCTAGGGTTTAGCGGAAAACTTTCAAAAGTTGAGGGGTTTTAGGGCAATTTCAATAAGATTTGATTAAGGATTTAAGCATGATTAAGAGAGTATTAAAGTGTGATTAAGGGAGACAAATCACCTTGGATTAGCATAGGATTGTGACACTTGTCGCTATAAGATTTGATCTTGATTTAATTAGCCACTAATTTTGACTAGGGTTTGACTCTAGAACATTCAAGTATACACTAGGATTTTGGAGCAATTTCTTGTCTTGTTTTATCTCCTCTTGGCCGAAAATTAGAGGGAGAAAGAGAGGGAGGAGAGAAAAATTTTCTACATCCCAAATCCTAGCTAAAATCTTGAGAACTTGTGAGAAATCGAAGCTTGGCAACTTCTACTACCTATTTTGTCTTGTGGATCAAGTTCTTGGAGGAAAGAAATGAACTTGAAGCTTGTTTGGTCTTCTTGAAGAGCTAAAGAGGTAAGTAAGTTTTCAATCTTAATTTGCTTGAAGCCTTTAAACTTGATTTTTGTAGATAATGATGTGGTTGATGGATTATGATGGTTGTAAACTTGAAGAAATTGAAGATTTATCATCACTTTGTCATAGTTAAGTAAGCTGAAAAATTTTTCCAGCTTGATTCCAGTTTTTGTACTTACTTCAACTGGATGTTCGACCATGATAATGGCCAAACTAGCTTTTGTACAAAACATGAAAGTTGTAGAGAATTGGGTGTAGAATATGCCTGCAAATTTTCAGCTCAATCGGAGCAAGATATCTTGTGAAATGACCAAAATGCCCCCGATGTCCTGTTTCTGTCCGAACTGATCTTTTGCCTCTGTAATTGGTCATTTTGACCAGGAAGACAACTGATTTAGCTTTTGATGCCTTCTTAACAATTGTAGCCTTGAATCTTAGATTTCAAATGGCTTTGGAATCACCTGAATCGGAGCTGTGTGAGTTGAGATATGATTGAATAAATCAGTACTGCTAGTCGAAGTTCACAGTGAGCTGCGAACTGGAAACATCTGAGACTGTTTGGGTAAATTTGACTAAGTTAGGTTGAGAACTGGGTTAAGGTGTCTTCATAAGAATTGTAGAGCTCTGTCTTAGCTTCGAAATGGTATAAGGTTTGCCCTAATACAATAAACATAACTCCAGTTATGACTAAAATACTATGGGATGTCAAATCTGCCGTTGGTATGCCTACCAAGTGTTTGATGAAATGTATGTCCACCAAGTGTTTGATGAAATGTTTGCCTATTGTTCATGGTTGCTTATGAAGTATTTACATGCTTTAAACCTCTTTTGAGCTAGATCTATACTTGATATGTGGTTTAAGTGCAAATCATTAGAAGATGAAGGTTAGTGACATAATGGAAATTGTGGACGGTTTTCCTTCTCCATGGCTGACCGGCTTATGATGAAAGGGTTCTACCTTGATTTTGTGGTTTATTTACACATGAATCATGCCTAAACAACTTGGCTAGAGGTTGGCTAAGCTCATGGATGAATTGGAGTGAAATTGGATCAAGAAAAGTGGTAATTTTGGTTACTAGTAGACTGGTTTAGGGTTTCATGGTGATTGGCTTATTTTTGGTACTCTTTAATCATGTTTATGTGTTAAATTTTGAACTCCAATGATACCAAATGACTTAACACCCTTTATATGAACATTAGAGGACTGATTTGGTTGAATTTGAACCAAAATGAATGAAGATAGCATGAGGAATTAGTTTGCATTTGGTAGGGTTTGAAACTGATCCAGGGTTGGAAAATCAGCCAAATTTCCTGAGCTACTGTTTCTTCTAGGAGATGAACTAGAAAGTGTGCAAGGTACCGTTGGAAAGCCCTTCGAGTCTAGTTTCCAACTCCGCTGACGGTACCTAATTCTGACCTTCCTACAGTGAGTTATAGCCATTTTACCTGGACTGCATGGGCACGACTGATCACCCGCGAGAAACTTTTTAAGGCTTGAATGAAACTTTCTTTTTAACCAACTTTCATGCACTTGTTAAACTTGTTTATTCATGAACTTTTACTGCATTTTGGGCCTAAATCTTAGGGTGAATTGGGTATAATTAATCGCTCACTTAGGCACCTAATGAGCTCACTTTGCTTGGAATTAGACCTAATCGTTGACATTTTCACTCGTTGCCCTAGGAGGGGAAAACGGTGGTGCACGTAATCGCGCGACTTGACGTGACTACTACTTTGCTTGCCAGGTGAGTATTCCACTACCTGCTACCTGCTTATAGGAAATAACTGAATACTTGAATTACTACTGTTTGAGCCAAACCATGTTTTGATAAAAATGGAGGCGAGCGTGTACTTTATCACACTCGACCTCCCTCATTTTCCACTGTGGCTCTGTATACTGCAATCATGAGTTATGAATTCTCTATATGTGTGACTGCACTTGAGTTGCTTGGGTGATACCCATCAACTACTGCTACTGTTTGGTACTTGAGTTGCTTGGGTGATACCCCATCAACTACTGCTACTGTTTGGGTACCCAACCTCATGGGTGAGTCGGTTGGATCGAGCCAGCAAGGGCTTGGTCGAGACGGCTAATAAATCTTAGGGACTGTTTACTGATCACTGGAAACCGGTATACTCGAATATTACCTAACTACTGTTTATGGAGTGCGGGCCCGGTAGGGGGTTGATCGGTGGACGGAGATTGGTGAAAGTGGTGTTCTACGGACTGTATATTCTATGAATGCAAACGTTGACGGAGAGTCAACGGACCCTGGTATGATTAAGCTGAAGGGAGTTTGGCTTTTGGAAGCCACCCGTATCCTTGAATTGCACTGTGATTAAATTGTTATTGTATTATTTGATGTTTACTTGATTATTTTATACTCTTATTTGGCTATGTGCTTACTTGCTTTACTTGGAACCTCACTGGGCGTTAGCTCACCCCACTCCCTTTGTTTTCCTTAACAGATCGGGGACGGACTTAGGATCAAGGGCCTTACTAGCTTCCTTTTGATTAAACTTGTAATCCTTTTGTTGTAATGACTTTATTTTCGACTTGTGTAAGTTTCAATACTTAAGTTTGACCTGTATTAAGTAATTATAGTACAAAGTGGTAAGTGTGACTTTTAGTTTGACTTCTTAAGTTTGGACAGTTGGTTGAACGATTACTTGCTATTAGGGTTTGTACTCTTTGATTTAAAGTTTTTCCATTAAGTATATTGAGTTACTAGTTCTTTGATCGACCGAGTCCTGGCGAGAGTTGGGCAGGCAGTCCGCTGATACCCTAGGGTTCGCCCTAGGGAGAGGTGGGGCTGTCACATGATGCCTTAACCTTGATTGGGACTTGTTGTTTCAAAATTCTTGGTTTTAACCACCTACCAAATGCATCTTGAATGTTTATTGGACCTTTGCTTCATAAATAAACTGAAATGGGACTGATTTCATTGTGCAAAATGTTCGAAAACGAACTAAAAGCAAGAAGACAGATTTACTAGGAAATATTTTCCAAACTTTGGTAGTCTTGTTAACTGTCGTTCCATACTAGTTTTTGCATGAAATTTGATAGGAGAATAGAACTCATAGGGAAGTTTACGTGCACCAAATTTGGTGTTATTCTAAGACCATTTCGATACCCAAATGATGTCCCAAATCTTGCTTTTCAAATCTGGAAAACTTTTTTTTTCTTGACCGAATGATCAAACTTGTTTTGGAACGTTTTCTTTCAAAAACTTTGATGTCAATTACCACTAAATTGCTCATTAGATGTTTATGGAATATTGGTTTCAACATTCGAGTGAATTGAAGTTGATTGTGAGGAGCAAAGCTTTTAAAAAGGAAAATTGAAGTACAAGGCAGATTTGCCTTGCAAATTTTAGAAATTTAGTGATTTTGTTAACCGACTTCCCGCGAGAATTTTTGCATGAACATTTACAGAGTAATAACCCTTATATGGTAGTGTAATACTACCAAATTTGGTGCCATTCTGAGTTTATTTCAAGGCCCAACAGAAGTCCCAAAGTCTATGTTTCAAACCTGAAAAATGGCCTAACCGTCTCAATTTTTCAGTGACTTTGAGGCACTATATCTTGGTGTTCGAAACTCCAATTCTTATTTTACTTATTTTATTGTAAACTTTGATAGTAACTCTAATTGAGTTTCAAATTTGAGAGGCTAGTTCACATTCTGTGAATTTTGCCGAATTTTCAAAGTTGGTCAAAAACCAACCCCGAAACTGTCTTAATGGTTCAAAACAGCCACTTTGAGCCAAATTTTGAATGTCTTCCATTCGAAATCATGGAAAAGTACCTTCTAGAAACTTTTATTACTTTGGAAGATCTTTCCAACGGTACCAAGTTTTCCAATTTTGGACTTGTAGAGAGTGAGATACGATTTTTCCAAGATTGTGTGACAAACCCGAAACTTTCAAATTTAAAGGAAATTGAGTTTTTAGAACTCATCTTTTTCCTTCGATATCACTCAATCATTTTACACTTGATTTCAAAGATGAAAACCCGATTTCTCTTGTATTTTAAAACCTCACATTTGAGTCTCGATTTACAAGTAATTAAGGTTCAATTCATGAATTCTCCTTAGATTATATACTAGTACAACCTTCTTCGATAAGTAGGGGTTCTAAGTGATATTGTGTAATAGTTAATCGTTATTTGCTCAAGCGTTCAAGGGGACCTTCAAGAGGAACTCGAAATGGACGCCTAAACACTTGTTTGAACGCTTACGCCCTTGTATTGATTAGGTGAGTGTTCCATATAGGAGTACGTGATTTGAATAGTCTATGATATGTTTCCTCCATGGTCATTATGTGTTAAGTGTTACCGCACTCGTTCTCATTTAGGTAAAATGTACTTAATTACTCGATATGAATACTTGAAATGCATATTTACAAGAAGCGTTTCAATGATTGACTATACAATGGCTGCATAAGTCTATTGGAGTGAATCTCCTCGACTCTTAAGTGGTAAAAAATAGAGGGCCAATAGGCGGCCTACTAAGATGAATAATGTCTATCAATTAACCGTGGCCACTTATCGTTAAACCGTTAACCGTGATTATTTACCGTTTACCGAACTGTTTACCGATTTTACTTGACTACTTGATTACCTGCTTACTTGACTACATGACTATTTGATTATTTGATTATGATAAAGTACACGTTCATATGAAATTACCGGCATATTATTTATGTGTTTAAGTGTTAAATGTTGCATATAATTGCCCTTATAAAATTGTAACCATTTTAGGGCAAGTGTGTACTTTATCTCACTCGACCTACTAAAATGATAAATTTTTACCGTTCTTTAGGTTACTTGATTACTTTGTGCATGTTGTAAACTCTAAACTGAATTGGGCCCTGCCCTTGGTTACTAATCTATTCGAACCAGGATTGGATTCGGTCGGGTAGGTTGGAACCCTGGGACATCATTTCGGTATACTCGAGTACTACCACTAGAGGGATAAGGTGATGGCCAGACAACCGAGGGGATCACTGGAGTCATAAGGTGAAATTGACCGAAATGGTTCCACTGGAACACCGTATCCTTTATTATGTGTTTATTTTGCGTAATGATAACCGTTTCATGCTAATGTGCCCAATATGTAACCTGGAACCATATATGTGGTATGCTCAAATTACCTGATTTATTAGAACTGCTAGAGTGTCTTGGAACCTCACTGGGTTGTGTAGCTCATTCCACGTTTTTGTTTTCCTTAACAGAGTTCGAGACCAAAGTGCTCGTGAATAGCACTAGATTGTTTTCATTGAAGACCTTAAGTTGTATTATAACGGATGGTTGTAGTACATATTCTTTGATTTGTATTAAACTTGAAAGTTAAGTAATTGTAAGCATGCAATATTTTGAAATACGTTAATTATATATTGAAGTTATTTGAAGTATTTCGAACTTTTGAATTGTGGATTGTAGTGAATCCTGGCGAGAGTTGGGCAGGCATCGCGCGGATATCCTTGGTTCGCCTTAGGGGTGAAGTGGGGGCGTCACAGTTGGTATCAGAGCTTAGGTTTCAGATCTTTGTAGTGTGTCCTAAGCTTTAAAAGTTTAGGATGCCGGACTGTGTGGGACTGGTTTGAAAGTTAAGTGACTATTTGTAGGAAATGAAAATCAGATCCGTTTCGCGTAGTCTCTGTGTGGGGTGAATTTGGGCCAAAGGGTGTATGTCCTTATTATGTGAATGAGTAAAGGTTTAAATACTTTTCTAGAGTGTAAGATGTAAATCATGAATGTGATGGGTTATAAACACTTTATCATGATATTTGGGGAAGAAGTAGATATGTATGTCGGGAAGGAATCTCGAATGTGGTGATTTACTCTTGGAACGGCTGGCTCGAGTTATGAATTATTTTATTTCGGATTCTTGTACCTGAGTACTTAAGAGTTGAGGGCAACTCTAAGGACTTGAGATCTCCATTTGTGGGGAATAAGAGTGAATCGATTTTTCACGTGAATAGTTACAGGAAACCAATAATCGTTTGGTTAAAATGGACCAATAATTAAGAGCAGGAGGGTGGAAAGGATCATGGGCCAGAGGATCCTAGTATTGGGAATAAAATTGAATGTGGTAGGGAACGAGAACCATCTAGTCCGAATTAATCTAGGGAAACACTACTTGTGATTTTTTGTAGTGGGACGATGGGAGTAGAACTTAAGAGTTTGTGCCTGGAGATGAATGTACTTTTGATAATCAACTGTTTACTTTTGTTTACTGACTTGGATTTGGTATGAAGTTTACTTGACTATAACTTGTGTTATGAATTTAATGAGATCTAGTTTATGTTTGATTTGTATGGTGACAATGTTATTTGTGCAAATGATTCTATTTTTTCTTTTAAAGTTGTTACTGATATGTGTGAATAGTCTATATTATGGTTTAGTGTGAGATTTATGCATATACGTATAGATTAGCTGTGAACATGGAAACTAGAGGACAACGAAGGGGACGTCAACTTAGACAACCCCGAAATCAAAGAATAGATAATGGGTCTGATATTGATCAAAACGCCGAACCAAGAGTTGGGGAAGAAAATGACCAAATGGGATTAGTTTTAACTCGCATGACTGATATACTAGAGCTCTTAGTAGCTCAACAGGGTCATGGAGTTGGACAAGGAAACCAACGTGGAAACCAAAAGATAGGGGAGGATCGAGCTTTGGAGCGATTTCAGAAATTCTTCCCGCCCAAATTTCGGGAGGACCTGACCCTGAAATGACTGAGAATTGGTTAGAAAATATAAGGAATATATTCGATGCCTTGGACTACACAGAGGAAAGACAAGTCACTTTTGCTGTATTTCAACTTGAAGGAGCCGCCCGAGCTTGGTGGAATGTTATAAGAAACAAGTGGGAAAGAGATCAAAATCCAAGGACTTGGATAAATTTTTTACGAGAGTTTAATGAGAAATTTCTTCCTCCACTTGTCTAAGAAAAGAGGGAAGACGATTTTATAAAACTTCGTCAAGGAACTTTGAGTGTGGCTGAGTACGAAACCCGATTCTCGAAATTATCTACATATGCTCTAGAATTGGTGGCTACGGAACGGAAGAGAATAAGATGGTCTATCCAGGGATTAAATTTAGAGATCCAAGACGCCCTTGCCGCAGCACAGATTGAGACATTTAGTGACGCTCTTGAGAAAGCGCACAGGGTGGAAAGTACAAAATCCCAACTGAAAGCCTTACAAGCGAGGCAAAGAGATGCATCCGATGGTAAACTAAAGGAAATCGAACCACCACCCAAAGTTAGAAAAGGAGTGGATGGAGTAAGACTATCACTTCCTTCGCCACTCTTAATAAAGGAACTAGAAGGGACTACGTCACGGAGAGCTCCAGTAGGACAGATACAATCAAAGAAAATCTCGCAAGCAAGTCAAGTCACAATGCCTCGTTCGACCTGTCGATATTGTGGAAGGACAAATCATACGAAGAAAACTGCTGGCTGAAGGGACGAAAGTGTATGGGATGTGGGAGCACCAACCACAAAGTTCATGACTGTCCAAAGCGGTATTCACGAGAAACAACTACTTCACAAGGAAATAGAACTATCTCTCGACGAGTTAATGGAGGAGGAAACTAACCAGTGGCATCTGCAAGAACACATGAAATGATCACGCAACAAGGTTCAGGGTTATCTGAGATTATGGAAGGTATGAATTTCGAGAACGAAATTCTTTTAAGGAGGGGAGGTTGTGAGGACCCGCAATTTTTTCTATTTTATTTTATTTTACTGGTTTAATTAATTATTTACTCACCCGTTTTCTCTAAATATTTTATTCCAACCTTTTTAGACCCAATTACATGGAACTATGGCTTACATGTATTTTTAAAATGACTTGTTACGAAAATTAATTTTTGGAAGGTTAGATAAGTGAGAATAGTGAATACGCGATTGGAGTCAATAATCGAATCGAAAATACAATAAGTTTGAAAAATTGAAAACTTGTACATTAGTCTTAGAATAGGTATTTCAAGTTTAAATACTCAAGTGATAGTTAGTTATACTATCGTTATAAGAATTTCTTAGAAATTTCGCTTTATCGCGCACAAGTCAGAAATACGCGTTTTCGCGCGCGGTATTAATTGAGGGACTTTAGACCCTTATTTCTAGACTATTAATAGTGAATAATAATAGTATGAATGGAAGTGCATTAGAGGTTTAGTGCACAAACGAAACAAACCCGAGAGAAATCAGGGACGAAACGCGCGCATATGTGCGCTATTCTTAGTTGACTTTTTGGAGGAATTTTGGCCACAAATTCATAAGCTTCTCAAGGAAGCTCAACCATCAGCCAACACTCTCTCATTTCTCCCTCTAAACAGCCGTGCAACACCAAGGAAGAAGATGGAAAAATTTCTTCATCTCATCTCCCTCAATCTTGCACCAAATCACTTCAAATTTTAACCACACTTTGCAATCTACTTGGAGAGCAACTCAAGCTACAAAAGAGCTTCAAATCCACGGTTTTTCTTGAGCTAAGGAGGGCCAAAATTTCTGCCTTGAACATCTAGACAAGTAAACAACGACCAACCTTTCAAATTTTGGTTTATGGAAGTAGTCTTGCACTTATGAGTTCATGGTTTCACATGGGCAGTTTTAAATTGTTGAAAAATTGGTGAGTGGGCTCTATGAATTCCCACTATAGTTTGATGGACTGATTTGATGAGTTTTGATGTTATTAATGTTGGTTTAGTGCTTAAATTAGTAGAAATAAGTGAGTTTATGAAGGATAGTTCAAAGGAGGTGAAGGGGAGAAATTTTCCATTTCTGCCCCTGTGATGTCCGTGACTCTTAGAGCAGATTTTTCTGGTTCTAATGACTTGGTTATAATGTATATATGTTGTGTGAGATGTGTAGAAAATTTCATCAAAAAATTTAATGAGTTGGTTGGCCAAATGTGGAGTTTTTGGAAATCAGCAAAACTGGAAATTGTTCCCGTAACTGCTCTGGCAGTGTTTTTGTTTTGGCTATAACTTTTTGCTCCGACGTTAAAATGAGTTCCGTTTGCGGCACTGGAAACTAGACATTCCTAGATTTCCAAAATTCCTGTTCTGATTCCATCTGAGTGATCTGTACCAACCTTGCAAAGTTGACTATCCTGTTTCTCGTCTGCACTGAGAGCTCTGTTTTGAGCAGCGAATTGATGCTCAAATATGAGCTAGCTGTTGACAGATTGTGAGAATGATTTCTTCTAAGAAATTGTAGCTTTATGAATCTAAATTTCAACGCCACCAACCACGCTCAATTCCAAGTTGAATTGAGTGAGTTGTGGCTGAAGTTCGAAACTGACACAGGGATTGAAAACCCTCTTTTTGGCTAGTTGATGCCTTAACATTGATTGGGACTTGTTGTTTCGAACTTTTTGGTTTTAACCACCTACCAAATGCATCTTGAATATTTCTTGGACCTTTGCTTCATAAATAAACTAAAATGGGACTGATTTCATTGTGCAAAATGTTCGGAAACGAACGAAAAGCAAGAAAACAGATTTACTAGGAAATATTTTCCAAATTTTGGTGGTCTTGTTAACTGTCTTTCCATACTAGTTTTTGCATGAAATTTGATAGGAGAATAGAACTCATAGGGAAGTTTACGTGTACCAAATTTGGTGTTATTCTAAGACCATTTCGATACCCAAATGATGTCCCAAATCTTGCTTTTCAAATCTGGAAAACTTTTCTTTTTCTTGACCGAATGATCAAACTTGTTTTGGAACGTTTTGTTTCAAAAACTTTGATATCAATTACCACTAAATTGCTCATTGGATGTTTATGGAACATTGGTTTCAACATTTGAGTGAATTGAAGTTGATTGTGAGGAGCAAAGCTATTAAAAAGGAAAATTGAAGTACAAGGCAGATTTGCCTTGGAAATTTTAGAAATTTAGTGATTTTGTTAACCGACTTCCCGCGAGAATTTTTGCATGAACATTTACAGAGGAATATCCCTTATATGGTAGTGTAATACTACCAAATTTGGTGCCATTCCGAGTTTATTTCAATGCCCAACTGAAGTCCCAAAATCTATGTTTCAAACCTGAAAAATGGCCTAACCATCTCAATTTTTCAGTGACTTTGAGCCACTATATCTTGGTGTTCGAAACTCCAATTCTTGTTTTGCTTATTTTGTTGTAAACTTTGATAGTAACTCTAATTGAGATTCAAATTTGAGAGGCTAGTTCACATTCTGTGAATTTTGCCGAATTTTCAAAGTTGGTCAAAAACTAACCCCGAAACTGTCTTAATGGTCCAAAACAGCCACTTTGAGCCAAATTTTGAATGTCTTCCATTTGAAATCATGTAAAACTACCTTCTAGGAACTTTTATTGCTTTGGAAGAGGTTTCCAACGGTACCAAGTTTTCCAATTTTGGACTTGTAGAGAGTGAGATACGATTTTTCCAAGATTGTGTGACAAACCCGAAACTTTCAAACTTAAAGGAAATTGAGTTTTTAGAACTCATCTTTTTCTTTCGATATCACTCGATCATTTTACACTTGATTTCAAAGATGAAAACCCGATTTCTCTTGTATTTTAAAACCCCACATTTGAGTCTCGATTTACGAGTAATTAAGGTTCAATTCATGAATTCTCCTTAGATTGTATACTAGTACAACCTTCTTCAATAAGTAGGGGTTCTAAGTGATATTGTGTAATAGTTAATCGTTATTTGCTCAGGCGCTCAAGGGGACCTTCAAGAGGAACTCGAAGTGGACGCCTAAACACTTGTTTGAGCGCTTACTCCCTTGTATTGATTAGGTGTGTGTTCCATATAGGAGTACGTCATTTGAATAGTCTATGATATGTCTCCTCCATGGTCATTATGTGTTAAGTGTTACCGCACTCGTTCTCATTTAAGTAAAATGTACTTGAATTACTCGATATGAAATACTTGAAATGCATATTTACAAGAAACGTTTCAATGATTGACAATGCTATGACTGCATAAGTCGATTGGAGTGAATCTCCTCGACTCTTAAGTGGTAAAAATAGAGGGCCAATAGGCGGCCTACTAAGATGAATAATGTCTATCAATTAACCGTGACCACTTACCGTTAACCGTTAACCGTGATTATTTACCGTTTACCGATCTATTTGATTACTTACTGTTTACCGATTTACTTGACTACTTGATTACCTGCTTACTTGGCTACATGACTATTTGATTACTTGATTATGGTGAAGAACATGTTCATATGAAATTACCGCATATTACTTATGTGTTTAAGTGTTAAATGTTGCATATAATTGTCCTTACGAAATTGTCACCATTTTAGGGCAAGTGTGTACTTTATCTCACTCGACCTACTAAAATGATAAATTTTTACCGTTCATTAGTTACTGGATTACTTGTGCATGTTGTAAACTCTAAACTGAACTGGGCCCTATCCTTGGTTACTAATCTACTCGAGTCAGGATTGGGTTCGGTCGGGTAGGTTGGAACTCTGGGACACCGTTTCGGTATACTCGAGTACTACCACTAAAGGGATAAGGTGATGGTCAGACAACCGAGGGGATCACTGGAGTCATAAGGTGAAGTTGACCGAAATGGTTCCATTGAAACACCGTATCCTTCATTATGTGTTTATTTTGCGTAATGATAACCGTTTCATGCTAATATGCCCAATATGCAACTTGGAACCATATATGTGGTATGCTCAAATTACCTGATTTATTTGAACTGTTAGAGTGTCTTGGAATCTCATTGGACTGTGTAGCTCATTCCACATTTTTGTTTTCCTTAACAGGGTTCGAGACCAAGAGTGCTCGTGTATAGTACTAGATTGTTTTTATTTGAAGACCTTAAATTGTATTATAACGGATGGTTGTAGTACATATTCTTTTGATTTGTATTAAGCTTGAAAACTAAATAATTTTAAGCATGCAATATTTTGAAGTACATTAATTATATATTGAAGTTATTTGAAGTATTTCGAGATTTTGAATTGTGGATTGTAGTGAGTCATGGCGAGAGTTGTGCAGGCGTCGCGCGGATACCCTTTGGTTCGCCTTAGGGTGAAGTGGGGGCGTCACAGTTGGTATCAGAGTTTAGGTTTCAGATCTTTGCAGTGTGTCCTAAATTTAAAAGTTTAGGATGCCTGACTGCGGGACTGGTTTGAAAGTTAAGTGACTATTTGTAGGAATGAAAATCAGATCCGCTTCGCGTAGTCTCTGTGCGGGGTGAGTTTGGGGCAAGGGGTGTTATGGTCCTTATTATGTGAATGAGTAAAGATTTAAGTACTTTTCTAGAGTGTAAGAAGTAAATCATGAATGTTATGGGTATAAACGCTTTATCATGATACTTGGGGAAGAAATAGATATGTATGTCGGGAAGAAATCTCGAATGTGTTGATTTACTCTTGGGACCGGCCGACTCGAGTTATGAATTATTTTATTTCGGATTCTTGTACCTGAGTACTTAAGAGTTGAGGGCAACTCTAAGGACTTGAGATCTCCATTTGTGGGGAATAAGAATGAATCGATTTTTCACGTGAATAGTTACAGGAAACCAATAATTGTTTGGTTAAGATGGCCCAATAATTAAGAGCAGGAGGTGGAAAGGATCATGACCCAGAGGATCCTAGTGTTGGGAATAAAATTGAATGTGTTAGGGAACTAGAACCATCTAGTCCGAATTAATCTAGGGAAACACTACTTGTGATTTTTTTGTAGTGGGACGATAGGAGTAGAATTTAAGAGTTTGTGCCTTGGAAATGAATGTACTTTTGATAATCACCTGTTTTCTTTTGTTTACTGATTTGGATTTGGTATGAAGTTTACTTGACTATAACTTGTGTTATGATTTAATGAGATCTAGTTTATGTTTGATTTGTATGGTGACAATGTTATTTGTGCAAGTGATTTTATTTTCCTTTAAAGTTGTTACTGATATGTGTGAATAGTCCATATTATGGTTTAGTGTGAGATTTATGCATATGCGTATAGATTAGCTGTGAACATGGAAACTAGAGGACAACGAAGGGGACGTCAATTTAGACAACGCCGAAATCAAAGAGTAGATAATGGGTCTGATATTGATCATAACGCCGAGCCAAGAGTTGGGGAAGGAAATGACCAAATGGGATTAGTTTTAACTCGCATGACTGATATACTATAGCTCTTAGTAGCTCAACAGGGTCAGGGAGTTGGACAAGGAAACCAACGTGGAAACCAAGAGATAAGGGAGAATCGAGTTTTGGAGCGATTTCAGAAATTCTTCCCACCCAAATTTTCTGGAAGACCTGACCCTGAAGTGACTGAGAATTGGTTAGAAAATATAAGAAATATATTCGATACCTTGGACTACACAGAGGAAAGACAAGTCACTTTTGCTGTATTTCAACTTGAAGGAGCCGCCCGAGTTTGGTGGAATGTTATAAGAAACAAGTGGGAAAGAGATCAAACTCCAAGGACTTGGATAAACTTTGTACGAGAGTTTAATGAGAAATTTCTTCCTCCACTTGTCTAAGAAAAGAGGGAAGACGATTTTATAAAACTTCGTCAAGGAACTTTGAGTGTGGCTAAGTACGAAACCCGATTCACGAAATTATCTACATATGCTCTAGAATTGGTGGCTACGGAACGGAAGAGAATAAGACGGTTTATCCAAGGATTAAATTTAGAGATCCAAGATTCCCTTGCCGCAGCACAGATTGAGACATTTAGTGACGCTCTTGAGAAAGCGCAAAGGGTGGAAAGTACAAAATCTCAACTGAGAGCCTTACAAGCGAGGCAAAGAGACACATCCGATAGTAAACTAAAGGAAATCGAACCACCACCCAAAGTTAGAAAAGGAGTGGATGGAATAAGACTATCACTTCCTTCGCCACTCATGATAAAGGAACCAGAAGGGACTGCGTCACGGAGAGCTCCAGTAGGACAGATACAACCAAAAAAAATCTCGCAAGCAAGTCAAGTCACAATGCCTCGTTCGACCTGTGGATATTGTGGAAGGACTAATCATACCGAAGAAAACTACTGGCTGAAGGGACGAAAGTGTATGGGATGTGGGAACACCAACCATAAAGTTCATGACTGTCTAAAGCGATATTCACGAGAAACAACTATTTCACAAGGAAATAGAACTATCTCTCGACGAGTCAATGGAGGAGGAAACCGACCAGTTGCATCTACAAGAACACATGAAATGATCACGCAACAAGGTTCAGGGTTATCTCAGATTATGGAAGGTATGAATTTCGAGAACGAAATTCTTTTAAGGAGGGGAGGTTGTGAGGACCCGCAATTTTTCCTATTTTTATTTTATTTTACTAGTTTAATTAATTATTTACTCACCTGTTTTCTCTAAATATTTTATTCCAACCTTTTTAGACCCAATTACATGGACCTATGGCTTACATGTATTTTTAAAATGACTTGTTACGAAAATTAATTTTTGGAAAGGCTAGATAAGTAAGAATAGTGAATACGCGATTGGAATCTATAATCGAATCGAGAATACAATAAGTTTGAAAAATTGGAAACTTGTACATTAGTCTTAAAATAGGTATTTTAAGTTTAAATACTCAAGTGATAGTTAGTTACACTATCGTTATAAGAATTTCTTAGAAATTTCGCTTTACCGCGCACAAGTCAGAAATACGCGTTTTCGCCCGCGCGATCAATTGAGGGACTTTAGACCCTTATTTCTAGACTATTAATAGTGAATAATAATAGTATGAATGGAAGTGCATTAGAGGTTTAGTGCACAAGTGAAACAAATACGAGAGTAATCGGGCACGAAACGCCTGAGTACGCGCACTATTCTTAGTTGACTTTTTGGAGGAATTTTGGCCACAAATTCATAAGCTTCTCTTGGAAGCTCAACCATCAGCCAACACTCTCTCATTTCTTCCTCTAAACAGCCGTGCAACACCAAGGAAGAAGAAGGAAAAATTTCTTCATCTCATCTCCCTCAATCTTGCACCAAATAACTTCAAATTTTAACCACACTTTGCAATCTACTTGGAGAGCAACTCAAGCTACAAAAGAGCTTCAAATCCACGGTTTTTCTTGAGGTAAGGAGGACCAAAATTTCTGCCTTGAACATCTAGACAAGTAAGCAACGATCAACCTTTCAAATTTTGGTTTATGGAAGTAGTCTTGCACTTATGAGTTCATGGTTTCACATGGGTAGCTTTAAATTGTTGAAAAATTGGTGAGTGGGCTCTATGAATTCCCACTATAGTTTGATAGACTGATTTGATGAGTTTTGATGTTATTAAAGTTGGTTTAGTGCTTAAATTAGTAGAAATAAGTGAGTTTACGAAGGATAGTTCAAAGGAGGTGAAGGGAAGAATTTTTCTGTTTCTGCCCCTGTGATGTCCGTGACCCTTAGAGCAGAGTTTTCTGGTTCTAATGACTTGGTTATGATGTATATATATGTTGTGTGAGATGTGTAGAATGTTTCATCAAAAAATATCATGATTTGGTTGGCCAAATGTTGAGTTTTCGGAAATCAGCAAAACTGGAAATTGTTCCCGTAACTGCTCTGGCAGTGTTTTTGTTTTGGCTATAACTTTTTGTTCCGACTTTGAAATTAAGTTCCGTTTGCGGCATTGGAAACGAGACATTCCCAGATTTCCAACGGTATAAAATTCCCATTCTGATTCCATCTGAGTGATCTGTACCAACCTTGCAAAGTTTACTGTCCTGTTTCTCGTCTGCACTGAGAGCTCTGTTTTGAGCAGCGAATTGATGCTCAAATATGAGCTAGCTGTTGACAGATTTTGAGAATGATTTTTTCTAAGACATTGTAGCTTTATGAATCTAGTTTTCAACGCCACCAATCATGCTCAATTCCAAGTTGAATTGAGTGAGTTGTGGCTGAAGTCCGAAACTGACTCAGGGATTGAAAACCCTCTTTTTGGCTAGTTGATGCCTTAACCTTGATTGGGACTTGTTGTTTCGAAATTTTTGGTTTTAACCACCTACCAAATGCATCTTGAATGTTTCTTGGACCTTTGCTTCATAAATAAACTGAAATGGGACTTATTTCATTGTGCAAAATGTTCGGAAACGAACTAAAAGCAAGAAGACAGATTTACTACGAAATATTTTCCAAACTTTGGTGGTCTTGTTAACTATCTTTCCATACTAGTTTTTGTGTGAAATTTGATAGGAGAATAGAACTCATAGTAAGTTTACGTGTACCAAATTTGGTGTTATTCTAAGACCATTTCGATACCCAAATGATGTCCCAAATCTTGCTTTTCAAATCTGGAAAACTTTTCTTTTTCTTTGCCGAATGATCAAACTTGTTTTGGAACGTTTTATTTCAAAAACTTTGATGTCAATTACCGCTAAATTGCTCATTGGATGTTTATGGAACATTGGTTTCAATATTTGAGTGAATTGAAGTTGATTGTGAGGAGCAATACTTTTAAAAAGGAAAATTGAAGTACATGGCAGATTTGCCTTGGAAATTTTAGAAATTTAGTGATTTTGTTAACCAATTTCCCGTGTGAATTTTTGCATGAACATTTACAGAGGAATAGCCCTTATATGGTAGTATAATACTGCCAAATTTGGTGCCATTCCGAGTTTATTTCAATACCCAACTGAAGTCCCAAAGTCTATGTTTCAAACCTGGAAAATGGCCTAAACGTCTCAATTTTTCAGTGACTTTGAGCCACTATATCTTGGTGTTCGAAACTCCAATTTTTGTTTTGCTTATTTTGTTGTAAACTTTGATTGTAACTCTAATTGAGTTTCAAATTTGAGAGGCTAGTTCACATTCTGTGAATTTTGCCGAATTTTCAAAAATTGGTCAAAAACCAAACCCGAAACTGTCTTAATGGTCCAAAACAGCCAATTTGAGCCAAATTTTGAATGTCTTCCATTTGAAATCAAGGAAAAGTACCTTCTAGGAACTTTTATTACTTTGGAAGAAGTTTCCAACGATACCAAGTTTTCTAATTTTGGACTTATAGAGAGTGAGATACGATTTTTCCAAGATTGTGTGACAAACCCGAAACTTTCAAACTTAAAAGAAATTGAGTTTTTAGAACTCATCTTTTTCCTTCGATATCACTCGATCATTTTACACTTGATTTCAAAGATGAAAATCCGATTTCTCTTGTATTTTAAAACCCCACCTTTGAGTCTCGATTTACGAGTAATTAAGGTTCAATTCATGAATTCTCCTTAGATTGTATACTAGTACAACCTTCTTCGATAAGTAGGGGTTCTAAGTGATATTGTGTAATAGTTAATCGTTATTTTCTCAGGCGCTCAAGGGGACCTTCAAGAGGAACTCGAAGTGGACGCCTAAACACTTGTTTGAGTGCTTACTCCCTTGTATTGATTAGGTGAGTGTTACATATAGAAGTACGTGATTTGAATAGTCTATGATATGTTTCCTCCATGGTCATTATGTGTTAAGTGTTACCGCACTCGTTCTCATTTAAGTAAAATGTACTTGAATTACTCGATATGAAATACTTGAAATGCATATTTACATGAAGCGTTTCAATGATTGACTATGCTATGGCTGCATAAGTCGATTGGAGTGAATCTCCTCGACTCTTAAGTGGTAAAAATAGAGGGCCAATAGGCGGCTTACTAAGATGAATAATGTCTATCAATTAACCGTGACCACTTACCATTAACCGTTAACCATGATTATTTACCGTTTACCGATCTATTTGATTACTTACTGTTTACCGATTTACTTGACTACTTGATTACCTGCTTACTTGACTACATGACTATTTGATTACTTGATTATGGTGAATTACATGTTCATATGAAATTACCGCATATTGCTTATGTGTTTAAGTGTTAAATGTTGCATATAATTGCCCTTATGAAATTGTCACCATTTTAGGACGAGTGTGTACTTTATCTCACTCGACCTACTAAAATGATAAATTTTTACCGTTCTTTAGTTACTTAATTACTTGTGCGTTGTAAACTCTAAGTTGAATTGGACCCTGCCCTTGGTTACTAATCTACTCGAACCAGGATTGGACTCGGTCGGGTAGGTTGGAATCCTGGGACACCATTTCGGTATACTCGAGTACTACCAATAGAGGGATAAGGTGATGGCCAGACAACCGAGGGGATCACTGGAGTCATAAGGTGAAATTGACCGAAATGATTCCACTGGAACACCGTATCCTTCATTATGTGTTTATTTTACGTAATGATAACCGTTTCATGCTAATGTGCCCAATATGTAACCTGGAACCATATATGTGGTATGCTCAAATTACCTGATTTATTAGAACTGGTAGAGTGTCTTGGAATCTCACTGGGTTGTGTAGCTCATTCCACGTTTTTGTTTTCCTTAATAGGGTTCGAAACCAAAAGTGCTCGTGAATAGTACTAGATTGTTTTCATTTGAAGACCTTAAGTTGTATTATAATGGATGGTTGTAGTACATATTCTTTTGGTTTGTATTAAGCATGAAAGCTAAGTAATTGTAAGCATGCAATATTTTGGAGTACGTTAATTATATATTGAAGTTATTTGAAATATTTCGAACTTTTGAATTATGGATTGTAGTGAGTCCTGGCGAGAGTTGTGCAGGTGTCCCGCGGATACCTTTTGGTTTGCCTTAGGGAGAAGTGGGGGCGTCACAGCTCTTGAATCATCTGAGGTAGTAGAAGGTACGATCCCTGTATTTCACCGCTTAGCTAAACTTTTAATTGACCTAGGGCAACCCATTCATGTGTGGTATTGATGTGAATCCTATTAAATTGTCCTATGATTTAGAAGTTAGAACATCTACTGGGGATAAAAACCTAATTATCAATATGGTTTATAAAAATTGTGAGGTTTAGGTAGGAGAACGGAAATTGGTAGTAGACTTGATAAATTTAGATCTCAAGAAGTATGACGTGATTATAGGCATGGATTGGTTGACCTGTTATAATGTTCAGTTGAACTGTAAGATTAAGGTGGTGGAGTTCTCTATACCCGGAGAGGCAACCCTAACATTGGATGTGAGAGGTAGATTAGTCTTGTCTGTACTTGTTTCGAGAATTCGAGTCAGGAAATTATTGAGTAAATGGGCGCAAGGTTATTTAGCTTTCTTAATTAATACTCCTGGAGATAAGGTGAAACTGGAGAATGTGTTAGTAGTAAATGAATTTCCTGATGTTTTTCCTGACGAGTTGAAGTCGATGCCTCCAGAGAGAGAAATAGAATTTAACATCGATTTGGTGTCTGGAACCGTTCCTATTGCAAAAATATCATACCAAATGGCCCCTGCCGAACTTAAAGAACTAAAATTGCAGTTACAGGATATGTTAGAGCGAGGGTTTATTCGAGAAAGTGAATCACTTTGGGAAGCACCTGATCTATTTGTTGAAAAGAAGGATGGCAGTTTGAGACTCTGTATAGACTATCGCAACTTAAATGATGTTACGGTAAAAAATAAATATCTTTTGCCGCACATTGACGAGTTGTTTGACCAGTTGCAAGGAACAGTAGTTTTCTCTAAGTTGGATTTGAGGCAAGGCTATTATCAGCTACGAATTAAACAGGAGGACATACCAAAGACTGCTTTTAATTCCAAATATGGACATTTTGGATTTGCAGTGATGCTTTTTGGTTTAACAAATGTTCCGGCTGCATTTATGAATTTAATGCATCGATTTTTTAAAACTTATTTGGACCAATTTGTCGTGGTGTTCATAGATGATATCTTGGTGTATTCTAAGATTCGAGAGGATCACGAACGCATTTGAGGATAGTTTTGCAGACTTTAAGAGAACATCAGTTATATGTTAAGTTTAGCAAGTGTGAGTTTTGATTGGAGTAAATTTCTTTTCTAGGGCATATAATCTCTAAAGATAGCATTTCTGTGGATCTAGTGAAAGTAGAGGCCGTATCTGAGTGGAAACAACCAGAAACCCCAATTGCGATCCATAGTTTTCTGGGTTTAGTCGGGTATAACCGTCGATTCATAAAAAATTTCTCCAAAATAGCAGGGCCTTTAACCGATCTGACGAAAAAGTATGGTCAATTTGTCTGGAATTCTAAGTGTGAAACTAATTTTTGGGAATTAAAGAAACAGTTAATTTCGACGTCAGTCTTAACCTTACCAAATGGAAAAGACAGTTTCTCTGTATATACTGACGCCTCAAGAGAAAAATTAGGATGTGTTCTAATGCAAAATAGAAATGTGATTGTGTATGCCTCTAGGAAGTTAAAACCCCATAAGCGAAATTACCCAACTCATGATTTGGAATTGGCCGCTGTAGTTTTTGCCCTAAAGAAGTGGAGGCATTGCTTATATGGGGTGACTTTCCAAGTTTATATCGATCATAAGAGTTTGAAATATCTGTTCTCTCATAAGGAACTAAATTTGAGATAGCGTCGTTGGATGGAATTTCTTGAGAATTATGACTGTACAATTAACTATCACACGGGGAAGGCCAATATTGTGGCAGATGCTTTAAGTCAGAAAGTCCAAATAGCTAGATTAATGGTCAAGAAGTGAAATTTATTGGAAAAAATGAGTGAATGGAATCCACAGTTGGACCGACAAAGAGTAATTTTGGGCAATATCACGGTGAGATCTGATTTGTTGGACTGAATTAAAGAAGTTCAGAAAAATGACCAGATGATGCAAAAATGGGTCGAAAAAGTGCAAAAGGGGGAAATTTCTAACTTTAATGTGAGTTCGGAGGGTATCTTGAAATTTCGTGATCGGATAGTGGTGCTGAAAGATGAAGTGATAAAAAGGGACATTTTGGAAGTACACCCCGGAAGCAGTAAAATGTACCAGGATTTGAGGAGATTGTATTGGTGGGATAAAATGAAGAAGAAAATTGCTCCGTTTGTCCAAAAGTGTTTAGTACGCCAACTAATGAAAACTGAACACCGGAAACCCTCAAGTCTTCTACAGTCTCTTGAAATCCTTGAGTGAAAATGGGAATATATTACCATGAATTTCGTATCAAGGTTACCCAGTACCCAAAAAGGTCATGACACTGTTTGGGTAATAGTGGACAGGCTAACCAAGTCTACTCATTTCTTGCCTATCAATATGAGATACTCTTTGAAGAAATTGGTCCAACTGTACATGGATGAGATAGTGAGATTGCATGGGATCCCAATAAGTATTGTTTCAGATAGAGATCTGTGGTTTGTGTCTCGTTTCTGGCAACAGTTACAAGAAATTTTGGGGATCAAGTTGAAGTTTAGTACTATCTATCATCCCCAAACTAATGGACAGTCGGAGAGAACTATTCAAACACTTGAGGACATGCTAAGAACTTGTATTTTGGATTTTGGTGGAAGTTGGGGACAATACACAGCGTTAGTTGAATTTGCATAAAATAATAACTATCATTCTTCCATACAAATGGCACCGTACGAAACTCTCTATGGAAGGAAATGCAGATTGCCAATATACTGGGATGAAATAGGGGAAAGAATGGTTTTAGATCCAGTTACAGTACCATGGATCGAGGATGCTTATGAAAAAGTGAAGGTGATACGTCAGAATCTTCAGACTGTCGCGCCTTATTTTTGAAAAAAAATATAAGAAAGGAAAAATAATTGAGTTTTAAGAAAAATGGATTTTTGGTTGCTTTTGGTTTGAAAAATGTGAATTTTTTATTTTAAAGAAAATAAAGAAAATGAAATGGGTCTAAATGGGACTTTGAAAATGCGACGATTTGACCCAAAATAATAGTTTAAAAGGGGTTTTTAAATAAAAAATTGAAGTCGCCACTTGGTATTGAGTTGAAGTGTACCAAGTCACCTAAAAATGAATTTTTTAAAGAAAAAAGTAGAAACCCTTTTTAAACGACTCCTAAGTCTACAAAAATCAGAGAAAAAGATTCGAGAGTCACATTTGAAGAGAGGGAAGGCAAGGATAAAAATCCAAGGCACCCTCTCAACCTAGACAAGGCTAGTTGCGTGATTTAGTCAAAAATTTTCTTAATTTAACCTAAAAATTTATCACATTTTTGGAGATATCTACATGAATGCAAACCTAGACCTAAGAGGGTATCGGGGGGGGTCAAGATATTTTTTCAAAGTTATTTGATGCAATTCGCATTAATTGCGACGCCCAAAAGTAAACTTTCGAAGAAGTCACGAATTATGCAAAATATGGGGCTCAAAAAGACGTAAAAAGAAAAGAAAAATAAGATACAAAGAAAATAAAATATGAATACATGATCTAAGGGATGCATCATGTCGGGTGCGGGGAACTAATGTTCGTGACTCAATTTTCCCTTTAACAGAGGGAATACGAGCGTGTTAAGGTTAGAAAGACAAACTCGTCCATATCCCATATTTAAGGGGTATTTTCTATCTAATCAAGCAAATGTTCTAACCTAATTTCTATTCCCTTAAATGAAATGCAAATCTAATGTCATGTTTTCATACAAAGGAGTAAGAAATATACATATAGGGGCAATATGGGGTAAGGGATATACAGATAAGGGAAAATGTCAAGCAAAATGATAAGAAAACCCTAAAAAGTGCAAAATATGTATGAGATGAAATGATTTATCACACAAGCATGATCTAACGCTCGAAGGGCTCCTAAGGGTCTAGCATTGGACTAGCCCATGTCTACAAGTTCTCACTAGCGTTGGACTAGTGAGAAATCGGGAAAAGAGGCCACAACTAGCGTTGGACTAGTGTGGTGACGTCATCCATTCATTTATAACCAAATAAATCATGTAAAACTAATAAAAAGCAAATAAACACACAAGTTCACATAAACATATAACAAATAGGCATGATATCTAGATGCAAGGTTCTAGAAAAACGATAAACACGTAGCACATAGGCATGCAAGGCACACAAAACAAATAAAGCGAATGAAACCCTAACTATTACATTCGGGGAGCCCTACTACAATCTAAAGGGGAAAAAATTAAATAAAATGATATAATGACCTAACTATTATAATTGTGGCATTCAATTGCCTTCCCAAATAATTACAAATTGAATTAAAATAAATATACAAAAATTAAAACAAATAAAGCAAATAAATAAATAAATAAACAAAACATTCAAAAGGCATACAATTAAGCACAAAAAGTCACATAAAGGCACATAAGGTCAAGTAAAGCGAAAATAAGGGATAGAGTGTACCTCCCTTGAGTTGGGGCCCTAATGGAGTGAATTTACTTATTTACCCTCCAAAATAATAAAAAGGGTCAAGGCATCACTTTAATTAGCAAATAATCACAAAAATGGAGATAATCACAAAATTAATCAATCAAGGCATTTAAATAAAAGTACACAAATCATATTTCACAAATTAACACAAATAAGGACTCAATTTGAAAGAATAAAAAAATTAAGGAATCAAAATCACTATTGTTGCAAATATGAAGGATCTAAAAAGAGATCCATTAAAATCAAGGACTCAAGTGAAACCTGCCAGTCAAATGCTAAAAAACACAAGAAATGAATGAAAACCTATTTTTTATGATTAAACAACAAAAATTACCAAAAACTCACTAAGAATCCAAATCGAAAGTGAAATCTAGAAAAAGTTCTTAAAACCTTCAAATTCATGCTAAAACTCATTAAAATCTATCCCAAGAATCATGTTAAGACATATTAAAGAAAGATGGCTTGTTAAAGGGACAAAATTGATTAAATTGTTCAATCAATTGGGCCACAGTAGCATTATGGGAAACTTAGGGGGGCAAAAGTGCAATTTTGGAAAAATCCCATGCAAACGTCAGGCTTGCGGCTACATGAAGCTATTCTTCTGCAGTTTTCTACTGCCATTGTTTCTGCAATTTCATGTAAAACTCTCGGCAAACAAAATTCACACAAAGGCATTGAACCAACTCCAATTAATAATACATCTAACGCCTCTTAACAATGCAACTGTAGGAAGAATTATATGCAAGTTCTCATGCAAACTACGAAGAAAATGAGTTCTGCAACTACTTTCCTATGTTTTTAAGCTTTAGCAACTATGCACATCAGATTTATATAACCAAACAAACTATAAGTCCAACCTCAGGATCTTAGCAAACTTATCACACATATAAGGGGATAACAGAACCAAAATGAGGCAAATTTTCATGCAAATTTCGTGCAAATAACCAAGGAAACGAACTGCTGCAATTATTTTCCCAGGCTTATTCAACTTTAGCAACCTGAAATTGCTCACAGTTTGCGATGTGAGCAAACAAAATCATACTAATCTTATAAAATAATCGCCAAAGCATCAACTCAACCACCTAGTTTTCGTAAACAGAAATTCTAGAACAAGGATTTTGCAAGTAATCAATGAGGGAAAGGGAGAAAGACTTCTACAACTACAAAGCCAGCTAGTCCACTCTCACCGCAGCTTTTCTCATTGAATCGAAGCACATTGATGTGAAGAGATTCGAACCAAACCAAAAACAAATGCAATGACCTCAAACCCATATTGTTAACATCACCTAAAATGCATCTACCCTCACATTCAATGATGTAACTAAACGTGATAACAAAAAAAATGCAGCAACATGCAAATAAAGAAACTTGGGACAGGGAGAGAGGGGACATCCAACCAGCCTTTTGGACACAAAATGCAACAAATGCAACCCGAATGCCTGCTAAAGTTTGAGTCGAGAAATTCCAGAAAGACAAAACAACCGAAGAAAGCAAAAAAAAACTGATTTACACATCGCTGCAACAAGTTGAAATACATTGAGCCTGTTGCAGCAGACTTTCATGCACAACATCTCGACCCCACGCAATCTAAACCCAGGCAACAAGATCATCAAGCATTTTCCATACTTTTCAACCTAAACTTCTTTGAGTTAAACACAAAAAATTCAGAACAAAGCATGCAAATTTGGTTCGAAGGAGCTGTCTTGTTCAAACGTTTGCAACTTTGCAAATTTCTGAAGTTTATCTGATGCTTTAACGTTTATCAACTTCACGTGACAGCAATAGATTTTCACAAATAACAAGGATTCAACTACCAGGTTTATCATCAAAATGTAATGACGCACAAAAGAAAAGAACATCTGAACTAAGGGAAAACCCGCCCAGACTATTCATGTCATTCTTACAAACTTCTGAATTTTCATCTAGCCCAAAGTATATCAGGTCCCACGAACAATTTGGAGCCAAAAATTTCCATAAAACATTGACCATCAGATTTCTCCCCCTTTTTCCAGAACAAGTTTAAGCAACTAATTTTATAGAGAAAAACTAAACCCACTAGACTGCTATAAGGAGCGAAAGCAGCAAAGAAAGACTCGGATAAAAACAAAATAAAACAGCCGTGAATATCTGTGCAATCTTTCGAAGGGGGTGGGGTTTAGAACTACCAAGAAACTAACATGATGTGGCTGTGATACTATCCCCAACATCTCACTATCCTTAAACCATCAAAATCCAAATCTTCGAAACATTCAGAGATCATTAAAGAGAAAACCCACGGAAGACATCCTTTTATTTTCATGAAGGAAAGAAAAATGCAAAGCTGATGGCTTTTTAGGTTCTCCAGTTCTCAAATGCACAAATTCAAAGCCCACATCATAATCAACGTATGGCCACAAAACCTGGCCTTTTTACTCACAAACAAAGAAACAAACCCTTGGTGAACATGAAACAGAGAAGGCGAAAAGAAGTAAACAATAAAACAGTGACATTTTCATGAACTAGGTCACAAAGTACATGCTTTGAAGGTTTCAAGAGTCGACACTGGACTTTACAGAAGGAGAATAACTTACAGTGCTTGGGCTTTCTCTCGATGAAGATCCGCGACTGCTGATGGCGTGTGGGTTAGCAGTTCCGGTGGCCTCTTTGCTCCTTCAGGAAAACCCCAGATTCCTCTTTCTTCCTCCTTGCTCTCTTCCCTTAGCTTTCCTCGTTTCTCTCTAGTTTTCTCTTGTTCCTTCTCTAAGCCGTAGCTCTCTCCCGCTCACTTCGTTTTTTCCTTTCTTCCTCTAACTCTCAGCCCGCAACCTCTCTTTTGCTCTCGCTTGGCTTTTTCCCTGTTTTAGCCGCCCCCTCTATTAGATCCTCTCCGCTCTTCCCTCTACCCAGCCGCCACTCCAAAAAATGCCTTTTTTCCTTTCCTTAGCCGTCACCAGATTCCCCCCTTTCGTTACTTTTTCTCCAGCCTTTTATAGGCATTCCATCTCCCCAAACCTAAGACCGAGGGATGAGATTCAAAGCTGCATTCTCGGTCTTCATCTCAATCCCACATCTCTTGGTGTTGGTTGGATCAAAGCCAGGTGTAAGTGCTGAGGTGATCCGATGGTGAGGGAAAATGGAATGGAAAGAATGGTGAATAAGAAACAAAGCTGCAGTTTTTTTTCGCGGCTGCCTTCCTGATAAAACATTGCTTGTTTGCAGCTCACGCGCGCGTGAGCTGCCTAATCTTCCATTTTTTTTTTTAATGTTAGAACGTCTTAAAATAAACAATAAGAGATTAATGGGCCAAAAAATGAATAGAAATAACAATAATAATAATAATAATAATAACAATGATAATGATAAGAAAGAAACTTGGTATTTACAATGCTAACAATATATAAAAACAAAATCATGAAATTAATAAACAAAATCATGAAATTAATAAGCAGAATCATGAAATTAATAAATAAAATCATGAAATAGAAATAGATAATAATTATCAATAAAGATAAATTGAATTAAAAATAAATTAAATAAAAATTTGGTGTCTACACAGACAACTCAAAGTCGACAGAAGAGTTATGCAGATAATCGACGAAAGGACTTGGAATTTGAAGTTGGGGACAAAGTATTTCTAAAGGTTACACCACTTCGAAGTTTCACGGCAGGAAAAGGAAAGAAACTTCAACCAAGATACGTAGGGCCTTTCAAGATTCTTCAACGAGTAGGGAATGTGGACTATCGGTTAGAGTTACCGGCGAGTTTATCCAAGATCCATGACGTATTTCACGTTTCTATGTTGAAGAAGTATCATCCAGACCCCACTCATGTATTGAAACCCGAAGAAATTGACATTGACGAATCTTTGACTTATGAAGAAAGGCCGGTACAGATCTTAAATCAAAAAGTAAAGGAATTAAGGATTAAACAGATACTTTAGTAAAGGTTTTGTGGAGAAATCATGAGGTAGAGGAAGCTACTTAGGAAGTGGAAGAGGACATTCGCGCCAAGTATTCTGAACTATTCAGTGATCAAGGTGAGAATTTCGAGGACGAAATTCTTTAAGGGGAGAGAGTGTGAAAACCCTCACTTTAAAACACAATTCTCCTACATGCCTTGCCCTAAGATTTTAATCACTTATAACATGTCCTTACATTGCATTCTACATGCATTATAACATTTCCCTTGCATTGCATTTCATTATCTTTTACTTGAATTAAAACATTTCCTTGACTTGGTATTATTTTATTTCACCACATATACTTTGACCAAATGTTTTTTATTTGTGGTTGGGACTTTATATGATAGTTTAGAGGTGTTAAATAGGTATTGGAACATTTGGAGGGTAGAAACTTTATTACTCAAAGATTAAAGGAAGAAAGGGTCAAGATTGGGTCATGTGGCAAAACTCTAATCACACATCTTGTTTGACCAAAGGATTAGAGGAAATTTAAACCAACTTTGCTCCATTTTATCCTCCTTATGGCCGAACCTCTTGAAGATTCCAAGGGAAGGAAGAAAAGTCAATCTTCTTGTTTTAAAACCTTAGTTTGATCTTGAGCAAAAACCAAAAAAGAAAGAGCTTGAGTTAGTGGAGTAAACAACCTTCAACCCTAGTGTGTGTTGCAAGTTTAGAGCTTTGGTTTTGGTGGTTTGTTTTGGTGATTCAAGCCTCACTTAAGGAAGGTAAATGATCTTTAAATCTTAGTTTTATGGTGTTATATCATGTGTTTAAGTTTTGATGGTAAATTAGAAGTTGTTTGGATGATATTTGCAGTGAAACTTCTTGAACTAAACAAGTGGTAGTAGGGTTGGTTGGTTAGCATACCATGTGCTTGATGAAATGTTTGAGCTTTGTTCATGGTTTTTCTTGAAGTATTAACATGTTTTAGACCCTTTTTGAGTTAAGGATAACTCTTGGAATGATGATTAAGTTAACCATAAGGAAAGGATGAAAGTTGGTGATGCAAGTGAACTAGTAGACTGTTTTTCTTTCTCTTGGTTGACCGGTTTTGTAGGGGAGATTTGTCCTTGATTTTGTGATTCATTTCCACCTTAATCAAGCCTAAGAAACTTGGCTAAACATTGGTTTAGGGTTTGGTGTGAGTTGAAATGGAAATGAAGCAAGTAAAATGGTTGTTTGGACCACTAGTGGACTGTTTTGGTTCCTTTTGTTGGCTAGACTGCTATGGTTCTTTTAATCATTTTTGTGTGTTGTATTTTGAGTTCCAATGGTACTAGGTGACTTAATCCCCTGTATATGAACACTAGAAGATTGAATTGGATGAATTTGAGCCAAAACAAGTGAAGTTGGCAAGAGGAAATAGAGTAAATTTTGTTAGGATTCAAGCTGATCAGAACTGAAACATTAGCCAAATTTCTTGAACTACTGGTACTGATAGGAGATGAACTAGAGTGTGCATTTGGTACCTTGGATAGCCATTTGAGTCTAGTTTCCAACGCCGCTAACGACACCTGATTTCAGCCTTCCTACAATGAGATATGGCCGTTTTCCCAAGACTGCGCGGGTAAGACTGTTTTACCCGGGAAGAAGATTTTGAGCTTGAATGAAATTTTTCTTTTGCTCAACTTTCTTGCACTTGTCAAACTTGTTTTCTCATGACCTTTTACTGCATTTGGGCCTAACTAGTATGGTGAATTGAGTAGATTTAACCGCTCACTTTGTCACCTAATGAACTCACATTTGGGTTGGAAATGAACCTAAATTGTTAACGATTTCACTCGTTGCCCTAAGATTGGGAAACGGAGGTGAGCGTAACCAAGGAACTTGATGTTTGAACTTTGCATTTGCTTGACAGGTGAGTGTTCCATTGCCTGTTAACTGTCTATGTGAAATATCTGAATACTTGAACTGGGACTGCTTGAGCCAAACATTTGTCTTGATAAAATTGAGACGAGCGTGTACTTTATCACACTCGACTTCCTTTGATTTCACTGAAACTCTGTATACTGTTATTATGAGATGTGATTTGTCTGCATTTGACTGTATATGAGTTATTTGGGTGACATCCCATCAACTACTGTGACTGTTGGGGTACCCAACCTCATAGGTGAGTCGGTTGTATCGAGCCAACAAGGGCTTTGGTCAAGAAGGCCGATAAATCCTGAGGGACTGTTTACTGAATCTGGATCTGGTATACTCAAGTATTACCTAATTACTGTTTGTGGTGTTCGGCCCCGGTAAGGGGGTTGTTTGGTCGGCGAAAATTGAAGTGGTGTTCTACGGACCTTACATTCTTTGAACACAAACATTGACGGAGAGTTAATGGATTCTTGTTATGATCAAACTCAAGTGGATTTGGCTTTTGGAAGCCACCCGTATCCCTGAATTGAACTATGATTTAATTGTTATGGTACAATATGGTAGTTACTTGTTTAAATTACGCCTTTATTTGGCTATGTGCTTTATATGTTTATGTGGAGCATCACTGAGATTTAGCTCACCACACTTCGTTTGTTTTTCTTAACAAATCTGGAGTGGACTTATGGTCAAGAACTTTCATAACTTTATCTTTTATTTTGTACTTGTACTTTGGATTGTAACCTTTTGTTTAGAAGACCTTACTTTTGACTTTTTTAAACTTGAATTCGTAAATTCGACGTATGTATGTAAATTAAGCGTGGAATGGTAAGTTTGATACTTAACTCTATATTTAACTTTGGAAAGTTGGCGTGGCGATTACAATTCCATTAGGGTTTGCACTCTTTTCTTTGAAGATATTTCATTAGTTATTTTGAGTTACTAGTTCTTTGATAGACTGATCCCTGACAAGAGTTGGGCAGGCAATCCGCTGATACCCTAGGGTTCGCCCTAGGGAGAGGTGGGGCTGTTAAAGGATCTAGTATTGGACTAGTCCATGTCTATAAGTTCTCACTAGCATTGGACCGGGGAGAAATTGGGAGAAAGGGACCACAACTAGCGTTGGACTAGTGTGGTGACGTCATGCATTTATTACAATCAGATAAATCATATAAACCATAACAAAGCAAGTAAACACATAAATCACATATGTGAGAACTCGAGGAAGACAAAAAAATCCGATTTTAGGGTTTTAGGGTTTTATCGATTTTCGTGCACACATATTTTTTTATTTTCTTTATTATATTCATTTTTCATATAGTTTATAAGTAAATATAGTTTTTAAGTCATTTTTCTAGTATAAGTGAGTTCACGAGAAAGTTGGAGCGAATAACGGAGGTGGGACCCGCTAGTGCGTTAAGTGAGAGAAATTCGGCCAATTAGGTTAAGTTGTGCAGTAAGGCATTAAATTACTGAGTGCTAAGAGATAATTAGAGGTTGGTTAGATGCTTGGTCATTAGTGAGCTAAAGGATAAGGAAAAGATCAAAAAAAAGGTGACACGTGTCGCGACGGGATTGGGCCAAGTTTTGCCTAACTTTCCTACAACTTTACTAAAAGCTAAATTTGACCAAAATCCTCTTCATTCTTGATGCTTCTTGGCCGAAAATATTGAGGGAAAAGAAAGGAAAGAAAGCTTCAACTTCTCTTCCAAATTCTTGTCCAAATCTCAAAATCCAACCGATAAAACTTCGAATCTCTCCGTAGAAACCGCTTACTAAGGAAGATTAAAGGTGCTTGTGGAGTTATTTTGCAAAGGAAAACTCTAAGTTGCTACCTTTCTTGGTGATTAAGGTATTTTGCTTGGAACTTCATTTTTGTCCATAAGAATGGTGTAAGTTGGATTTATTATATGTTAAGTGTGGTGAATTGTAGAAAATTCCAGCTTAGGGTTTCTATATGGAAGTATTCTGCCCTGTTTTTACACTGTATGTTCGACCTTGAGAGAGACCGAATCAGCCCTTGCTCTAAACATGAAAGTTGTAGGTATTTGAGTTAGCTAGCTACTGGTAAAAGTTCAGCTCAATCGGAGCACTGTAACTTGTGAAATGACCAAAATACCCTTGACTGCCCACAAGCCTTGTTTCACGGACAGTTTTCTGTCCTCTCTGAAATTTCAATTTTTGACCATGAAAATGCATGTTTTGGCTTTGGAGGTCTTCATAAGAAATGTAGGTATATGTCTTGGCTTCGAAACGCCATAAGATTTATCTCAATCGGACAAGGGTAGCTTCAGTTGTGGTTGTTATGCCGAAAGGTGCGTGGAACTTGATGATTCCAGAATATTCTTTGCTTGACCTAATATTTGTAACTTAAGGTGTGGAGTAATTGTGATTGATTTTGGGAGCTATCAATTGGCTCATTTGAAGGGTATTGTGGCCCTCATTAGAGGTGTTTTATTGCCTATGAATTATATGTGTAATTGTGGTTGGTTTGAGTTGGAATTTGGTGTTGTTTGTAGGATGGAAAAGTAAGGAAAAACAAGGGAAGTGCTGTCAAAATTTTCGCAGGAACCTTTGAGCAGTCTTGGGAAATTTGCTATATCTGGTTGTAGAAATATCGGAATTGAGTTCCGTTTGTTTCGTTTTAAACTAGACTCATAGGACTATAAACTGTGAAAATTTCAGACCCTGTTTCTATTTGTACGAATTATAGTGATTTTTCGAAGTTGACTGAAATTACCTACCTGTTCTGTCTTGGACTGGATGAAGCTGCGTTCTGAGGCTCGAATTTGACCGACTTGTAGTATGAATCTTAAAAATGTGTCTTCTGAGAAATTTTACCCCTTTGAGTGTATTTTCCGACGGTATAAATTTTATCAATTTTGGACTTAAGACTCGTGAGATATGATTTTTCAAGTGATGGCGCGCAAAACTGGAAAAATCCTGTTTTCCTCGAATTAGTCCTACTTTCATTTTGCACTTTAAATTTGGAGTTAGTAGATCATTGTAGGCATGGTTTTGGGTAGAAGTGAAGGGTTTTGGATCGTTCATGTCTTTAGGACCAACTACTACTACTTTTTCACTCCACAACTACACTTTTGTATTGCTTTAGTAATTTACTTGGTTAGGCATATGACTCGTAATCGAGTCTCAATTGTTTTACCTTGGTGGTTTAGGACGTGCCGGTGATCCGAGTACTTCGGGAGGAAACGTTTGAAGTTGTTTGTGTGAACTGGTGAGTGTACCATTCCCTTAAATTGGTGCTTATCTGATTCATCTGAACTTGCAACTTGATTATCTGTGACTTTTGTATACTTCGTATGAAACGAGGGTGTACTTTATCACACTCGTTTCTCTCATCTGGGTTTTCTGGTTCCTGTAGACTGTATAAACCTGTACTTGTTCTCTGTATTTGTTATTTGTACCTGTTCTCTGTATTGGTTGATGTCGTTTGGAGGGTTAAGTCCAACGACCATTCTATGACCTTTGAGCTCAATGCCGGGGGCTAGTTACTCGAGTCGAGCCGGCAAGGGCTGGTCGATTAGATAACGAACCACGGTAGTCCACTTCTAGGAAATCTCTGGGTAATGAAGACTCTGGATTTCCGGTATACTCGAGTATTACCACCCACTGTACTGCTGAGGTGTTCGGGCCCGGTAGGGGGATGTTTGGTGGACGGAATCGGCGTTAAAGTGGTGCTCTACTGGACGGGTTACTTTATTTGAAAGTTGACGGGGTGTCGACTACTATTTGATCAAGCTCCGGTGAAGCAATGGGAACTTTGGCTCCTGAGAGCCACCTGTATCCTTTCTCTTTGAAATGTTTATTTATTTCCCTATCTGGTGTGTGTAACTGCATAATTGAAAAAGGTGAAATGCCATGATTCATGACTACCTGTACTTTTGGTACCTCATTGAGCGTAAGCTCACCCCCTTCCCGTTATCTTTGTTTTCCTTACAGGGTTTAACTTCTTGGAAATCATGATTTTTGAAGAAAAGGGGCGAGCTATTGTATATGTATTTTGTTAAGCTCTTTTGCAACTGAAACCCTAATTGTATTTTGACCGATATGGATACCCTGGCTTGTATTTTAGTTACTTTGTTCAAGATTTTGATGTAACAATATGTATAAGTGTAATCATTTGAGATGTTGTGATTCTATGGTTTTGGATTCTATCGCGCGTAAGTTAGGGTTTTGTGTGATTCGACTTCGTAGTCCTGGCGAGAGCTGGGCAGGCGGTCCGCCAACCCCTTTGGTTCGCCTTAGGGTGAGGTGGGGCTGTCACAGTTGGTATCAGAGCCACGTCGCGTGGTCTCTGCGCGGAGTGATCTTGGGTCAAGTGATGTTATGGTCCTGATTGTGCGAATAAGTGAAGGGACTGAGTGCTCTTCTTGGACGTAAGCTATGAATTATGAGCCGTTATAGGTTTCCAATCTTTCTCAGAATACTTGGGGACAATAGTTATGTACGTCAGGTAGGAATCTCTAATATGGGTGACTTACTCTTGGGACCGGCCGGCTCGAGTTGTGAATTACCTTATTGTGGATTCTTGTACTTGAGTACTCGCGATAGTGAGAACGCTAGAATAAAGGCCTGTAATTTGATTGTACTTGAGGTGAGTTTGACGGCAAGAGTCAAAGTGTAGAAGATTTTACCATTTGACCTAGTAATTGGACTGCTCGGGGGGATTGGATCTAAGAGTGTTATCATAGACGAACCCAGTAATGGTCTGACTGGGGTTTCTATAGAGGGTGACCGGATTGTAGTATACGTCGAGAAATTCGCACCGAAGATCTATTTCGTTTCTATGAACGTGAGAACTATGTAAGTGATTATTTGATTTGAGATGATCTGACTGCAACGATATAAGTATCTATACCTCGTTTTGTATATCTGATACCCGTAGCTTGATTTTCGATGAACGACTCTTGTTTATGCTTCCTTGCTCCCTATTCCCTAATACCAACGTATGAACTTGGTTTGATTACTATTGTACCGAGAGTAGAAGTTTTGGAATTAGATAGGGAGATGTTTTGTTTAAAACACGGATGTGGCATAAGGGTTGAACTTTTGATGTGCGAGGTATACTTTAAGGTTTTGTTATGTACACAAGTGATCCGTGGCATAGTATGCCTTAACCATGTTTTATTTTCTCGCCTATTTATTAGCAAATATCTCCGTTTGATTTTCCGTGGTGGGATTAGGAGTGAAGGACTTAACAGTTATATGATTTGAGTGCCACTTGAACTTAGATCCACTTGTGCTTAGTTACTTATTATGATCCCTTGATTTACCTGGCAGGCTATCACTCAAATTCCAGAGAATCCGTGTGATGGCACATTGGGTTGATATGTATAAGGAAATTGAGACTCTTCGAAACGCAATAGAGGTCCAAACGAAATTGGCCGAGTACTGGGAAGGGCGATGGAAACATGAGTATTCGGAGAAAATTGAGCTCTTGCACAAGAACATAGAGCTGAAAAGAAAATACGAAGGAATTTCCGAAGAGGCTTTAGCAATGGCACAAGTTAATACTTTTACGGAGGTTCCGGAGAAAGTCCAAAGGGCAGAAATTGCAAGAGCACAGGTGAAAACCTTCCATGCAAAGAAAAGAAGTGCATCTAGTAACATACTTGAGGAACCTAGGGAAAAGATAACGCCCTCCAAGGTACAAAAAGTAAACCCTTTCCCTCATCCACCTTGGACATTTGGAGCCCTATTTGGAGGAGGACAACTAGAAGGCACCTCACAAGGAGATCAAACCTCAACCCCTCCCTTATCTTGTGGCTATTGTGGAAAGATCAACCATACTGAGGAGAGTTGTTGGAAGAAAACGAGAAAATGCCTGCGATGTGGGAGCGCCGAGCATCGAATCGCTAATTGTCCGGCTCTATTACGAAAAGGGAAAAAGACCCAGGAATCGACCAAGACCCACCCTGGACTGTCAAAAGGGGAAGGGACTGAATTGAAGGTATCGGCTCGGGTGTCTACCCTAGAGCAACGTCAGGTCCCTGACTCGTCTGAGGTCGTAGAAGGTACGATACCCGTGTCCCACCGTTTAACTAAGATTTTGATAGATCCTAACGGTGAGCAATTTCGAGGACGAAATTCTTTAAGGGGGAGAGAGTGTGAGAACTCGAGGAAGACAAAAAAATCCGATTTTAGGGTTTTAGGGTTTTATCGATTTTCGTGCACACATATTTTTTTATTTTCTTTATTATATTCATTTTTCATATAGTTTATAAGTAAATATAGTTTTTAAGTCATTTTTCTAGTATAAGTGAGTTCACGAGAAAGTTGGAGCGAATAACGGAGGTGGGACCCGCTAGTGCGTTAAGTGAGAGAAATTCGGCCAATTAGGTTAAGTTGTGCAGTAAGGCATTAAATTACTGAGTGCTAAGAGATAATTAGAGGTTGGTTAGATGCTTGGTCATTAGTGAGCTAAAGGATAAGGAAAAGATCAAAAAAAAGGTGACACGTGTCGCGACGGGATTGGGCCAAGTTTTGCCTAACTTTCCTACAACTTTACTAAAAGCTAAATTTGACCAAAATCATCTTCATTCTTGATGCTTCTTGGCCGAAAATATTGAGGGAAAAGAAAGGAAAGAAAGCTTCAACTTCTCTTCCAAATTCTTGTCCAAATCTCAAAATCCAACCGATAAAACTTCGAATCTCTCCGTAGAAACCGCTTACTAAGGAAGATTAAAGGTGCTTGTGGAGTTATTTTGCAAAGGAAAACTCTAAGTTGCTACCTTTCTTGGTGATTAAGGTATTTTGCTTGGAACTTAACTTTTGTCCATAATAATGGTGTAAGTTGGATTTATTATATGTTAAGTGTGGTGAATTGTAGAAAATTCCAGCTTAGGGTTTCTATATGGAAGTATTCTGCCCTGTTTTTACACTGTATGTTCGACCTTGAGAGAGACCGAATCAGCCCTTGCTCTAAACATGAAAGTTGTAGGTATTTGAGTTAGCTAGCTACTGGTAAAATTCAGCTCAATCGGAGCACTGTAACTTGTGAAATGACCAAAATACCCTTGACTGCCCACAAGCCTTGTTTCACGGACAGTTTTCTGTCCTCTCTGAAATTTCAATTTTTGACCATGAAAATGCATGTTTTGGCTTTGGAGGTCTTCATAAGAAATGTAGGTATATGTCTTGGCTTCGAAACGCCATAAGATTTATCTCAATCGGACAAGGGTAGCTTCAGTTGTGGTTGTTATGCCGAAAGGTGCGTGGAACTTGATGATTCCAGAATATTCTTTGCTTGACCTAATATTTGTAACTTAAGGTGTGGAGTAATTGTGATTGATTTTGGGAGCTATCAATTGGCTCATTTGAAGGGTATTGTGGCCCTCATTAGAGGTGTTTTATTGCCTATGAATTGTATGTGTAATTGTGGTTGGTTTGAGTTGGAATTTGGTGTTGTTTGTAGGATGGAAAAGTAAGGAAAAACAAGGGAAGTGCTGTCAAAATTTTCGCAGGAACCTTTGAGCAGTCTTGGGAAATTTGCTATATCTGGTTGTAGAAATATCGGAATTGAGTTCCGTTTGTTTCGTTTTAAACTAGACTCATAGGACTATAAACCGTAAAAATTTCAGACCCTGTTTCTGTTTGTACGAATTATAGTGATTTTTCAAAGTTGACTGAAATTACATACCTGTTCTGTCTTAGACTGGATGAAGCTGCGTTCTGAGGCTCGAATTTGACCGACTTGTAGTATGAATCTTAAAAATGTGTCTTCTGAGAAATTTTACCCCTTTGAGTGTATTTTCCGACGGTATAAATTTTATCAATTTTGGACTTAAGACTCGTGAGATATGATTTTTCAAGTGATGGCGCGCAAAACTGGAAAAATCCTGTTTTCCTCGAATTAGTCCTACTTTCATTTTGCACTTTAAATTTGGAGTTAGTAGATCATTGTAGGCATGGTTTTGGGTAGAAGTGAAGGGTTTTGGATCGTTCATGTCTTTAGGACCAACTACTACTACTTTTTCACTCCACAACTACACTTTTGTATTGCTTTAGTAATTTACTTGGTTAGGCATATGACTCGTAATCGAGTCTCAATTGTTTTACCTTGGTGGTTTAGGACGTGCCGGTGATCCGAGTACTTCGGGAGGAAACGTTTGAAGTTGTTTGTGTGAACTGGTGAGTGTACCATTCCCTTAAATTGGTGCTTATCTGATTCATCTGAACTTGCAACTTGATTATCTGTGACTTTTGTATACTTCGTATGAAACGAGGGTGTACTTTATCACACTCGTTTCTCTCATCTGGGTTTTCTGGTTCCTGTATACTGTATAAACCTGTACTTGTTCTCTGTATTTGTTATTTGTACCTGTTCTCTGTATTGGTTGATGTCGTTTGGAGGGTTAAGTCCAACGACCATTCTATGACCTTTGAGCTCAATGCCGGGGGCTAGTTACTCGAGTCGAGCCGGCAAGGGCTGGTCGATTAGATAACGAACCACGGTAGTCCACTTCTAGGAAATCTCTGGGTAATGAAGACTCTGGATTTCCGGTATACTCGAGTATTACCACCCACTGTACTGCTGAGGTGTTCGGGCCCGGTAGGGGGATGTTTGGTGGACGGAATCGGCGTTAAAGTGGTGCTCTACTGGACGGGTTACTTTATTTGAAAGTTGACGGGGTGTCGACTACTATTTGATCAAGCTCCGGTGAAGCAATGGGAACTTTGGCTCCTGAGAGCCACCTGTATCCTTTCTCTTTGAAATGTTTATTTATTTCCCTATCTGGTGTGTGTAACTGCATAATTGAAAAAGGTGAAATGCCATGATTCATGACTACCTGTACTTTTGGTACCTCATTGAGCGTAAGCTCACCCCGTTCCGTTACTTTGTTTTCCTTACAGGGTTTAACTTCTTGGAAATCATGATTTTTGAAGAAAAGGGGCGAGCTATTGTATATGTATTTTGTTAAGCTCTTTTGCAACTGAAACCCTAATTGTATTTTGACCGATATGGATACCCTGGCTTGTATTTTAGTTACTTTGTTCAAAACTTTGATGTAACAATATGTATAAGTGTAATCATTTGAGATGTTGTGATTCTATGGTTTTGGATTCTATCGCGCGTAAGTCTAGGGTTTTGTGGGATTCGATTCCGTAGTCCTGGCGAGAGCTGGGCAGGCAGTCCGCCAACCCTTTGGTTCGCCTTAGGGGAAGGTGGGGCTGTCACAAAAATTCCCTCCATTTTTTCCTTCATCTTGGCCGACTCTTGAGAGGAAAAAAAAGAGAGAAGAAAGTTTCAAACTTCATCTTGATCTTGCTTTGTTTGAGTGAGGAATCAACAAGAATCACTAGTTTAATCCGAACAAAGTTACAACAAGGGGGCAAGGAAGCTTGTAGTGGAGTTATTTGGAGAGGAAAGCTTTGGTTTTTCACTTTCTCCTAGAGGTTTGAAGGTATTAAGTTGGAAAACTTTTTTTCTCTTTCTTATCTTGGAAGTTTATTGGGAAGATGACTTGAAATTGGAAGTTTTATGGAAGATAACCTAGATTTGTGAAGATTAGTGAATTTTCCAGCTTTGTATCATATTTTTCAACCATGATATGATGGCATCTAGCCTTGTTATGAACTTGTATGAAGATTTGTAACTTTAATGTGACTTTTTAGCTTCAAAATAAGAATTTCTAGCTTTAGTTCCAAATTTTCAGATTTAGTAGAGAATTTTCCAGCTTAAATATATGATGTTTATAAGCTAGAGATAAGATTAAATTAGTTGGTTTTGTAGCCTAGTACAAGAACCCTTTTACCTTATAACTTGTGGAGTTGATTTGGGTTGTTTTGCCATGAATCTTAGCTTGGGAAATTTGAGGAAAAGTTAAAGAAAAATAGGGGAAGTGCTGCCCGTTTTTTTTTCTTGTAGGGTGAGTGAGTGAAAGTGGAAGTAGAGGTGTGATTTGAGATCGATTTGGACTTAGCTTGCTTAATGATGTTTAGGTTGACCTTAATGGTGATTCATAAGCTGAAATTTTGCCAAAAGTATACATATCTCAAAAACAAAGTAACGGTCACTTTAAACGAGATTTTCTAGTTGCATATCACAAGTTATAAACTTAAAAGGTTCAATCATTTCTTTACCAATACCAAAAGAGCGGGCATGTATTTTCTAGGTTTTATTAAGCATTATGAATACTATTTAAATGAGTTTTATTTACTTGGTTTATCCTTGAGATTAATAAGCGAAAGTCGTATATTTTGAAATCCTATTTGATTATATGTGTTATACGATATTTTATCACAAATTTTGTCTCTAGTTAGGGAGCGGGACCTGAGCTTGATTTGATAAACAATGAATCATTGGTGAGTGTCTCCAACTGCATGGCCGAATTTGATATTTGAATGTAATGCTTAGTTAATATGATTGGATAGCACTTGATTTATTTGGTTGAGTAAGGGTGTACTTTATCGCACTTGGCTTAATGCGACTTATTACTGTACACTGGTCACAAATGGTTTGATGTATATGTGTATGACTTGAATACTGCTTGGGATCCCAATCCTATTAGTTAGTTGGTTGAATCGAACTAGTAAGGGCTTGGCGAACCATAGGTACTGTTTATTGTTTAATGCGCAATCCACTAGATATGGTCCACTGGATTTGGTATACTCGAATATTACCACCACTGTTAATGTTGGAGTTCAGGCCCGGTAGGGGATTTGACTGGTGGATGGTGATTGGAGTTAAGTGGTGCTCTACTGGACTTGTTATACTACTTTGAAAGTTGACGGAGGGTCAACTGCTTCTTGGCAAGCTGTGGCCGAGTTAGCTCGCAAGAGCGACCTGTATCCTTCTATTTGGAAATGTTGAATCCCTGATTAATTGGTTGCTTGTAGTGTTATTGCTTACTTTCATAAACTTTTGTGCTCACTCACTTTGAGATTTCAAGTTTTCTATAATGGCCAACTTGCTACTTGTTTTGCATGAAATTTTGGAACCTCACTGAGGTTTAGTTCACCCCATTAGTTTTGTTTTCCTTATAGGAGGTGCGAGCAAAGGCGTGAGGCAGGAACAGGCTGATTTTGTCTAGACCTTTTGACTTTTGTCTCTGTACTAGCGCTAGTGCTTGATTAGGGTTAGAAGTTCAACTAGAATTTGAATCTTTTGTTACAGTTGGGTATGTATGAACATTTGAGATAGACATGTGTATAGATGTACATCCTAAGATTTGAAACTGCTGTTTCATTTACTTTTGAAGTTATAATTTATTTTCTTGAAATTGTGTGAGTAAGTCCTGGTGAGAGTTGGGCAGAAGCTCCGCTAAACCCTGGGGTACGCCCTAGGGAGAGGTGGGGTCGTCACATTGACCTTTTAGTTTCCTAAGGCTCAAGGAAACTAGTTTAGAAATGTCCATAATTATCCACGTTTTATAGGATGTTTATTTATTTATTTTGATGAATGTATATGCATGTTATGCTTGATATGATGAGACTCCCATGCAAACAAATTTACAAAATCGCCCAACATTCCTCAAACTAAATATTAAGTCAAGACTAAAAGTTGCCTTTTGTTATTACAGTTAAAATGAATTCATGTTCGAGTTAACTTGTTTGAGTACACTCAAGATTGCTCTACCATGGGGAGTTCTTACTATAAGATGTGATTTCAGAATAATGGGTATGATTTAACAAAAATTTGTGACTTGTTGAGTACACTCAAGGTCATAAAATTTTAGAGACAAAAGTTGGATAACACATATGATGTGATTTATCAAAAGTTGATAACTCAACTGTCTAGAAGTTACAATTTTTGTAATTGGTAATAAGTACCTACCTATTAATTATTTCAATTTGTTGAGTGCACTCAAGATTGAAATAACTAAATAGGATTCTAGCCCGCTAGGAATTTAAAATTCCTAAATTCATAGTTGAGGGTTATGGATTTGTATTAAAATAGTGGGAGTAAAATCAAAACTAATTTTCAAGTCATTTTTACTTGGTTTTAATATGCATGAATAGCAATTCTCTTACTATCTTTATTTTGTTGTAGAATAACTATTTCTTTGAGATTACTCGTTATTCTTGATAATTGTAAATTGACTGAACCAAATTTCTTGGACTGGCAATACAACTTGAGAATTGTTCTCAGGCACGAACGCCTTGCCTATGCTCTTGATACACCCCTCTCATTGGAGGCTCCTCCACTTGTTGCTATCGTTGAAATTGTTTAACAGTTCAACAAATATCAAGCAGATAATGATACAGTTGTTTGTATCAATGTCTTTTGACCTTCAAAGGCAACATGAACACATGAATGCTTATGATATAATATTGCACTTACAAGAGATTGATACACAGTCTAGGACCGAGAGATTTGAAGTCTCCAAAAAACTGTTCAAGTGTAGGATGACTGAATACACATCAGTAACTGCACATGTCCTCACGATGATTGGCAACATTGAATAATTGGGCCAATTAGGATTTGTAATGAATCATGAGTTAAACATTGACTTGATCTGGCAGTCATTGCCTAATGTGTATTCATATGTTGTGTTAGTGTACCACATGAACAAAGTGGAGACTACATTACCCAAATTATCAAATATGCTCACGAATGCTGAGACCAACGATAAGAAGGATAAAGGTCAAGTGCTTATGGTTGCCCCTCATTCCTCTAGAGCTAAGACTAGACAGTCTAAGTCTAAGCCTAAGAAAAGGAAGCAAGCAACCAAACCAATTGGTGGCGTAAGTAAGAATAAGGACAAGGTAAAGGGCAAATGCTTCCACTGTAACAAAGAGGGACACTGGAAGTGCCACGCCCCTGGTCCGCACGTGCTAATCAGGCAACATCTACTGTATCCTCAAGTCCCACTCAAGAATACAAAGCAACATTAAACTAGACTAAAACTTAAAAAGTACTAGATAGCATAAGTAAATATAGTGCGGTACAAAATTCAAATGGAAGATAGTCTGCAAGCAACTAAGAAATTCGTACATTTATTTTCTAGATAAGACAATAGAAAAAGAAATTAAATAAAACTAACAGCCAAAAGCAACTAGACTGCTGATTTCTATCCACTTAGAGTTAATAAAAATCATCTTCAGGGTCTTCTACGTAAATCAACTCATACTCTTTAGAATCTGTAAAAGTGGTAAAAATTAGGTTGAGCGACAAATCGCTCAATAGATAGCATCCACCCCTCTGTTGGGCCATACAACCATAGCTTTACATATACATATATATATATTAAATTATTTGTACACCATTCATATGCATAATTATTGAAAATAACATTATTTGTAAAACCATTAGTTATAATGAGTGGCACAGCAATTGGTAAACATCTTATTCATAGCTGTACATGAAAGCCAAAGAGTCATAAATCATTTCATTTCAACTCATAACAAATACATCCAATGACCAGCTTCTGAGTACTCAACCTGGAGATTAAACCCCTCCTAGGTGAGCGACCAATAGGTTTCATAACTACCGATTGGTCTCATTACCTACATGGGCCAATCGGTCAGACTCTATATTGAGTTACCATGACCTTGTCAATCGGCCGAACTCTATACCAAACTACCATGACCATTACACAGGACTATAGCTCCTACTGTATATTCCATGATTGCTTTGAGATTTACTTGACATAAATTCATTTCACACGCCGCATGCATAGTTCCTTGATTTCACAAAAAAAACCACTCATTTTGTATATAATAACATATCAAAATGCTTTAAATAATTCACATGGTCCATCTTCATATAACAAAAATAGAACTTGTGTAAATATTCAAGTAAATCATTTAATCAAGTAAATCTCAAATTGACACATCAAAATAGGTTTAGCAATAAAATCTCATCTTAAACTTTTGAAATCACAGAAGGGTAAATACAACCTACATTTGTCTGACTACTCGAGTGAGGCTATCTTAGATCTTTTAAACTTGTGTCGCACCTATCAAATGTATAGGTATCCTAATTAATTGATATTTCTTATAGATGTATAAATATACATAATTCTGAACAATTCTAAGATTCATGTCTAGACCATTATATGAATCCTAGAAGAGTTACCTAAATTGGAAAGTTCCTTAAATTGAAAAGTTCTATTTTTGGAAAGTCCCCCCTTTTTGTAAAGTTTCCAAATTTAAAAATAATTATTCATAATTATATTTATTTTCTTGACTATTATTTTATTATACATATATATTATTATTATTGTTATTTTATTATTTTATTCATTATTATTGTTATTGTCCTTATCGACACTATTTCATTTTATTTTCATTCATATATATATATATATGGGTTAATTAGTTATTATTATTATCTTTTATTCTATTTCCATTTTGCACTTGTGTATGTATTATTATTATTCATGTATATATGTATGTATATTCATTTACTATTACAATTATTATCTTAGCTTATTCCACTTGTATTTTATTTATATTTTATTTTGGTTTACATCCTTAATTTATTTAATCCATATTTATATTATTATTATTATTACTACTATTATTATTATTGTTATTATTATTATTATTATTTTAACCATTTCGTTTAACAATCTAAGACTTATCTTACATTGCATAAATTAATCAAATAAGGTTATATTAAGATTTCTTATATTTCTATTTAAATATCTTAGACTTAAATAATTAAGCATAAGCCTAAATGCCAAAGGCTAAGTTTGGGAGTTTAGGATAGAAAAGAGAAGAAGGGAAAACTTAAGTTATGAGAGAAGAGAAGAGAAGAGAAGGGATTGTTATGTTGTTTTGGAGTTTTGAGAATTAGTGGAATGATTTTGGATATGAAAGTCATTAAATATTTGTTCAAGACATTTTTAAGGATAAAATAGGTATTTTAAAAAACTTTCATAAGTTTTCTCCAACTTTGTTTCCAATTTGGGAGGAAAAATTTTGCCTACTATTCAGCCTCTTAAATCCTTCCATTTCCCTTCTTTTCTTTCCTACTAAAAACTAACAAATGAAGGAAAAGTTAACTTTCTCTTCTTTCCCTTTCTTTTCTGTCCAAATCCTCCATTCCCAAACGAAGCCTAAGTCTTTAAAACCCAAAATTATTTTAGGTTGGGTTTTAAAGTTTAATACCTATGACAATCGATAGAAGATGGGTTAGTTATACCTAAAATTTATCTATTGAATATTCACTAAATCCATACTATATTTCTGACCCAAGTATACTTGCTATTTTTTTTTGGGACCTGAATAACGGCCCAAGGATTTCCTTATTTCTTCCAGTCTTAACCCGATACCCTTTCACACTTGACCCAAATTCAATTTAACAACCCTACTTACATACCTAACCACCTCTTGACCCAACCCATTTCCTCTAGATCTGACCCGTAAGAACAAGCCCAACCCGACCCGATTCCTTAACCCATCAACAAGAACAACAACAGTCGCTGCTTGTCTCCACCTTTTTTTTCTTTCTTTTGGCCAACCCTTTTTGTTTGACTTGAGAGGAGGGTTTGATGACCCTTCTTTGTTCTTCTCTTTTTGTTCCCTTGCGTTGCTGAAGACTCAAGCTTCAGCAATGGCACACCTCTTTTTTTTCTATTCCTTTCTTCTTGCATTGCCGAAGCTTTAAGTTTCAGAAACTTTAGCAACGGCGCAACTACCACTACTTCTTCTTCTTCTTCTTCTTTTTAACTTTCCAATAGAACTGTGGTTTAGCTTCTATTCCATCTCGTAACTAAACTTTAACACACTATCCCTACTAACCCATACATGAATCTTCCTAACTTTTTCATACATGCATAAATATATCATAATATGCATATACATAAAATCTTTAAAATAGTTCACGAAATTAATAAGACTTAAAAGAAAAAGGTTTAACATGCATTCGAGACTTATAGATCTAGATGCTTAGTTGACTGCTGGTTCAATGGTGACGTCTTCTTCTTCTCCTCTATTACAACATGGTTCTTGTTCTAAGGGCGAGGTAGACAATGAGAATTAGGAATGATATTATTTTCTCTTTATTGTTTTGATAAGTATTTTAAACCCTAATAACCACCCACTACTTGGTGCTTACATGGGTTTAGAATTTTAAGTCACCTTATCTTATCTCCTCCTTAACCCCAATTACCCTTTAACCTTTTCTACCAACTGTTTTACTTTTTACCCGTAGAGAATTACTACTTAATTAATGAGCAAGGATAAAAATTGATTATAACAAATCATAAAAACATGGGTTTTACATTCTACCCCTTTACAAAAAGTTTCATCCTCGAAACTTATGTACCTTGATAAAAAAGATAAGGATATCTATTCCACATGTCATCCTCTAATTCCCACATTGCCTCTCGTTGCGTATGGTTCGTCCATTGTACCTTCACGTAGGGTATGGTTCTTCTCCTTAGAACTTGCTCCTTCCGATCTATGATTCTCAAAGGGACTTCCTCCACTAACAAGTTCTCTCTCACCTCGGTGGGTTGATTCTCTAGAATATGGCTTGGATCTGACGCATATTTCCTTAGTTGAGAGACATGAAAAACGTTATGTATCCTTGAAAGAGCAGGTGGAAGGGCCAGTTGATACGCTGAAAGTTCAACTCTCTCGAATATTTCGGAAGGTCTCACATATCTTGGATTTAACTTACCACTTCTTCCAAATTTCATCACTCCCTTAGTAGGGGTAACCTTCAAATATACTTTTTCTCTCAGTTGAAATTCTAAAGGTCTTCTTTTTAAATCCGGCCAACTCTTGTTTCAGTTCTGATCTACCTTTAGTCTTTCTCGAATAATCTTAATCTTCTCCAAGGCTCTTTCCACCAAATCGGGGCCAGTGATCAGTTTCTCACCTATTTCATTCCAATACAAGAGAGATCAATACTTTCGCCCATTCAACGGCTTAAACAGTGTCATATCTATCCCGCTATTATAGCTATTATTATACAAGAATTCCATTAGTTTCACCAACCTATCCAAACTATTCGAGAAGTCTAGAGTACAAGCTCTGAGCATGTCCTCCAGTGTCTATATGGTCCCATTTGAGGGTGGAAGGCGGTACTTAGTTTCAGATCAGTCCCCATAACCTCTTGATAAGTCGACCAAAATCTAGACGTGAATCTAGGGTTCCAATCCGACACACAATTTCCTCCATATATATTTCTACTAATCTCTCCATTGTTAATCCATTCGATATTGGTAGGAAGTAGGCAGATTTGGTTAGCCGATCGACTATAATCCAGATGGCATCATTATTCCCAATTATTGGAGGCAAACCTACCACAAAATTCATTGTCACATGTTCACACTTCTACTGAGGGATTTCTAGGGGTTGCAGTAAGTCAACAGGCCGTTGGTGCTCGGCCTTTACTTGTTTGCATACCAAACTCTTAGCCACATATTCTGCTATTTATTATTTCATGCCATTCCACCAGTAATTCCCTTTTCAAATCTCGGTACATTTTAGTTTCACCAGAGTGAATTGAGAATCTTGAATTGTTTGCCTTCTTTTGTAATTCCTGCTTCAATTCTTCTTCCCTCGGCATACATAATCTATCCTCTTTCTGATGATCTTGATCCCTGTCTTTTGATGTTTACAAAATAATTAGATATTACTAATCTCTTTTCAATAAGAAATTTTTTCAATTCTAAAGAAATTTGATTCTAAGAACAAGAGCAATTGAAAGGAGATAAAGGTTCTTGAAAGCTATCGGACGCTCACGAAGTCAATACCGGACGTCCGATAAATAGGGCAAATGATGGATGATCTTATCGGACGCAGAATGTCTCCACCGGACGTCCGATAGAAATAATATGATTTCTCAAAACTCTCTGTTTGCTGTCGGACGCACAAAGAACTTGTCACCGGACGTCCGATAGAAACAAGATGATTTCTCAAACTCTCTGTCTGCTGTCAAACGCAAGCACCGGCTGTATTAGACGTCCGATACTCCCAACGGCTAGTTGACTCTTCAGTTACTTTCTAACCGTTGGAAGTCATAATGAACATTTTTCTGGTCTCATATAAATAGCACATAGTCAGAAACTTAAAAATAACTTTTGCACACTGAAGATACAAAAGATATAGAGTAATTTTAGTGAGAAAACACTCTCCAAGGAAGATTTGTAGTCTTGGTGGTGTGAAATTCATTGTAAACTTTTCATTTGTGAGTGAATACTTCAATAGTGTAACTCTGTGAGGGTTGTCCTGAGGGATAGTAAAACTTCCTAACTTGACCGAATGAACCTTGGGGCAAGGAGGAAGTGAGCCTTCCTTTGTACACAAGATTGGTTGTATTTCATCAACTTGAAGAAACTTGTTTGAATTGATCTTCAAGCTCAAGAGGAGATTGGTAGTCAATTGGTTTGCAATTCCTTTCTTCTCATTTACTTATTGTTATGTTGTGATCCTTAAATTGCTTATCTCTTCTACTTCTCTCAAGTGATATTATTCATTCATTGATTGATTCATTGTGTGATTACTTAGAAAAGAGGGTAAATTTCATATTGAGCAAAAAGTGCCCATAACTTGATTAACTTTCTAATCAACCTAATTCACCCCCCTCTTAGGTTGTCTTCAGGCCTAACAATTGGTATCAGAGTTTGGTCTCGTAGAGATTAAACTCAATCGGCTTAGGAGTAAAGATGACAACCAACATTGCCATGTTTTTTGAAAGACAATCTGTAACTAGACCTCCCATTTTTAATGGATCAAATTATGTGAGTTGGAAAGAAAGAATGATTATTTTCTTGCAATCTATTGACATTGAATTGTGGCTTATTGTTAATGAAGGTCCATATGATGTCTCAATAGTAGATGAAAATACTCATAGATTTAGACAAAAAACAAGAAATGAATTGATTGCAGAAGATAGAACTCATCTTATCTTAAATGCAAAAGCCATGAATGTATTATATAGTATTTTAGACTCAAATGAATCTATTAAGGTCAAAAGCTGTAAGTCAACTAAAGAAATTTGGGACAAATTAAGAGAAATTCATGAAGGTAGTGAGAATGTGAGAGAATAAAAGAAGTCTATACTGGTTACTAAATATGAGTCATTTGAGATGGAACCTCATGAAGATATTAACAAAATATATTGTAAATTTAATGATCTTATTAAAAATTTAGAAGTTCTGGATAAGGAATACTCTTTAGGAGAGAAAACCAGAAAAATCTTGAATGATTTATCTAAAGATTGGGGAAGTAAAGTTACTGCTATTGAGGAGGCAAGAGATTTGAATTCAATGCCTATTGAATCTCTTATAAACTCTCTAATATCTTATGAGTTGAAGGTTAAGTCCAAGGTACAGGAAGAACAAGATGCAAGAGTAAAAAGGAGCATTACTCTAAAAGCATCTTAAGATGATGATGACTCAATTTCACTGGATGATGAAGATATGGATGATAATGTCTAGCTCTCATCGCAAAAAGATTCAAGAGAATCCTCATCAAAGGAGATTCAGAAAAGGAGGACCTAGTAATTCAAATACCAATCAATTCAACTTTGCAAGAAACAAAGGAAAACAAGATGCCAATAAAAAGCAAGCTGACAAATGCTATAAATGCGGTCAACTTGAACATTACATGAGTGAGTGTCCAATGAAGAAGAAGAAAGAAGGAAAAGCTGAAAGAAAATCACGATTCAACAACTTCCAATTCACATGGAATGAGTGCAACTCCAATGGTGAAATTGAAGAGAAAGAAGAATCTACTCAAATGGCTTTCATGGTCATTGAAGATGATGAGGTAACAACTTGTAACCCTCAACTTAATAGTGATAATAAAACTGATGATGATCTTGAATCCTTCATTGAAAAACTGCATGATAGTTTGAAAGAATTTTATGTTAGAAACAAGGAATTAAAACATAAAATTGACTTTCTTCTTTAGGATAATGCACGGTTTTTCAAGAAAACAAGAAGATGAAAGCTGAAAATGATTTCTTGAAAAAGAATGAGATTGATTTACAAAATAAACTTGATAGAAAAACAAGACTTTGTGAAATGTTCAAAGAGGAACAAGGTGATCTGAAAAAAAGAATGGATAATCTAAATGAGTTTCTCCAATGTAAGAAACAAAACTGCTTTCAAGAAAATGGAATAAAGCCTCATCTTGGCACTTATGAGAAGAAAATAAATTCTGGTGCAAATGATTTTGTTGTTTATAAGAGAAGACAAGTAAGATTTATTAAACCTATTTATGCAAATAACTCGTTGATTATGTATAATTTTTGTTGTCAAAAAGGTCACATGAAAAGCAATTGTTATGTGAGGAAGAATATGAGAAAAGGCATGAAATGCATGTGGATAGTTAGACATGATGCTAACTCTCAAGAATCCAAAAATTAAAGGGTACCAAATATTAGTTCTTGAACTCTTGAGTAGGTGAATCTGGTGAACATCATTAAGGAATCAAAGTGGTTCATAAACAGTGAATGTTCAAAACATATGACCGGTGATCCATCACAATTCATCAAACTTAAGCCAAAATCTAGTGGCAAAGTGACATTTGGAGATGACATGAAAACTAAAACAATTAGAGTAGGAGATATTGGTAAGATTGGTGAGATTCTTGTTGACAATTTGAGTTGTAACTTGCTAAGTGTTAGTCAATTATGTGATAAAAACTTGTTTGTTTTATTCAAAAAGCATGAGTGCTTAGTTATTGATTCAAAATTTAACATCATTTTCAAAGGAAAAAGATTCAATGACATCTATGTTGTGTTTCTTGAAAATATTAATTCCTCTAACCTTCAATGTTTTAAAGTTTCAAATGAAAATCCTTGGTTGTGGCATAGAAGATTTTGTCATTTCAACATGGATTTGTTAAAAGAAATATTCAAAAAGGATCTTGTTAGAGGTTTGCCAAAAATTAAGTTTGAAAAAGACAAAATCTGTGATGCTTGTCAATTTGGAAAACAAATCAAAATCTCTTTTAAACCCAAAAAATGTGTTTCTACCTCAAGACCATTGGAGTTTTTACATCTTGATTTATTTGGTCCTATACAAATTGCTAATTTGGGTGGTAAGAGATACTGCTTAGTCATTGTTGATTATTCTAGATATACTTTGGTGGTTTTTCTTACTCACAAAGATTATACTTTCAAAAATTTCGTTTTCCTATTTGCAAAAGTTCAAAATCTGCTTAATTTGAATATTGTTAAAATTAGAAGTGACAATGGTTCGGAATTTAAATGTGGTGACTTTTCGAAATTTTGTGATCACACTTTAAGTACTCTAGAGTCATTTGCACTTCATATTAGGATGCATTTTCAATGTTCTTTTGTAATTTTCTTTTGATGTTTCGATGCTTTGAACTGAGTTTTCTTTGATATTTTTTTAATGATTAATGGATTTCGGTTGATATGAATGTCAGTATAAATGTTGGTCACATTGATGTTCATTATTATTTTTGGTCTCTTTTTGTGTTATTTTTCTGTTATTGACTGATGATGGTTACAACTGTTATTTTTTTTATGGCAATTACTCTCTAATTTTATGATGACAAAAAGGGGAAGAAATTACTAAATGGATGCTGGTTATGGATGCAATATGTAAGGGGGAGTTATTGGAAAGTTATTTTATTGTTTTGGATTTTGCGGAGGGATGCAATATGTAAGGGGGATTTATTCTGATATGTGTAAGGGGGAGATGCTATGAGATTAGTACTTAATAGTTTTGGATGTGATTGGTACTTATTTTTCTATCATCATCTACTGTTTTGTCATCATCAAAAAGGGGGAGAATGATGATCTTGATCCCTGTCTTTTGATGTTTACAAAACAATTGGATATTACTAATCTCTTTTCAATAAGAAATCTTTTCAGTTCTAAAGAAATTTGATTCTAAGAACAAGAGCAATTGAAAGGAGATAAAGGTTGTTGAAAGCTGTCGGATGCTCACGAAGTCAATACCGGACGTCCGATAAACAGAGCAAATGTTGGATGATCATATCGGACGCAAAATGTCTCCACCGGACGTCCGATAGAAATAAGATGATTTCTCAAAACTCTCTGTTTGCTGTCGGACGCACAAAGAACCTGTCATCGGAGGTCCGATAGAAACAAGATGATTTCTCAAACTCTCTGTGTGACGACCCCACCTTCCCCTAGGGCGTACCCAAGGGTTTGACGGAACGCCTGCCCAACTCTCGCTGGGACTCACTCACTCACGTCAAGAAAATAAGTTACAACCTCAAAAGTAAAGGAAACAACAATTCTCATGTTTAGAAAGTACATTCATACTCATTTCTATTTCAAACGTTCATACATATCCAAACATAACAAGAGATTCAAGTTCTAATTGTACTTCTAACCCTAATCGAGCACTAGCGCTAGTAGAAATACAACAGTTAAAAGTCTAGACAAAACTAGCATTTCCAACTTCACGCCTATACTCGTACCCTCCTGTAAGGAAAACAAAAGCTAATAGAGTGAGCCAAAAGTCAGCGAGATTCCAAAACTTCATGCAGACTCAAGTAGCAAGTTGGCCATATGTAAAACTTGAAATCTCAAAATGAGCGAGTGTAAAAGTTCATAAAAAGAAACAATAATGTGAGACCCCGAAATTTCACTTGTCTTTATAACCCTTATGTGAACTCACTTACCTTTGATTCTTGGTTGCTTTAATGGTTGAATTTGAGCCAAGTGAGTGAATTTTTTAAGAAAAGTTTCATATTCTCAAGTTGTTAGAAAATCTAGAAATTTTCACAGGAGGCTCTGCGCAGCTTTGGGAAATTGGCTATAACTTCGTATAGAAAAGTCGAAATGGAGTTCCGTTTGTTGCGTTTGATACTAGACTCATAGGGCTTCCTACGGTGTAAAATTCAGAGTTTGATTCAATCTCTATAAATTCTAGGAAATTGGCAAAGTTGACTGAAAATGCTGCCCTGTACAAGTAAACATAGGAATGTTGTAGTAGCTTATGACTCAATTTGGACCAACTTATGAGCTAAATCTCTTGAGGTGTCTTTTAAAGATTCTTAGTATTTGAAGTCTAGTTTTTAACAAGCCAAGTTATATAAATTTTTGATATTTATAACTCAAGTTATAATTTTTCTAAAGGAAGGGCATAAATTAGGGTTTTTGTGCATACTAGGGTTTTGGTGTGTGTTTTTGTGTGCATTTTGGTAGTGTGATTGTGAGGACTTGTAAAATCCCTCGTATTTTCTTAAAAATTCCCTTATATTTGGAATCCATTATTTTACAATAGCTTTACTATTCATTCACTTACTCAATAGTTACAATTAATCATAGAACCAAGGTTTTCCCTTTACTTTCATCGTTGAGGTAAACTAGGGTTTTTATGTCTTTTGGTAGTGTGATTAATCGGTGTGGAGTGTGTACTCAATTTGGTGATTAAGAGTGAGTTTTAGATAAGAGAAAGTGTGTGATTAGAAGTGATAATAATAAGTTAGTGAATCATAAGTTAAAACCCTAGTACGCGCTATTTAAGGAAAACCCTAGTACGCGCTAGTGAATCGGTACCGTTCGCTACCGATTGAGTGCACCACTTGAACACTACTTTATTACCTTAATCTCCTTGTTATTAATTGACCAAAATCAAACCTAAATATCTTCTTAATGCAGCCGAAATTTTGGACTAAAAACAAGAAAGAAAAGAAAAAATTGACTTCCAATCAAAAGGTGACATTTGTCCAATTTTGACCCAAATGAATTCCTATCATCTTAACCTTCTTGAAGCTTCATTTCAGCCACCATTTCTGCACATTCCAGCCATGAGGTTGAGAGAGAAAAGAGGGAAGAAACCATTCAATTTCCATCTTGATTTTTAGCTTAATTTGAGTAAAAATTCCAAAATCTAAACCGCTTAAACTCCCCCTTTAGTCTTAAGAAGCTTTGTGTGGTGAAACTTTGGA
>JACYVW010000135.1:0-103648 GCA_023065735.1 Coffea humblotiana
TACACTTGTCTTGAGTACGGTTTTTGAGGACGAGTCTAACTCGATTTGTCTAGGTTATTCGAGTTTCCTTTTGTGGAGATATATAAGTTGAATTTCGGCCGAAACTTGTACCATTGGAATTTACAACTGATAGAAATACGTTTCTTTCATTTCTTCGACCCAAACGGCATTTTTCACATATAATGGCTTCAAAATTTCACCGTTTGAAAAGTGATGATGTGTACACGGCCCTTAGCCCAAGTAATAACCCCGTCCGAGTTCCATTGGGCCCAGTCACACGTGCACGGGCCTAGTCACTCCAAGCCCTTGTGCGAAACGTCCAAGGACCAACAGGGAGTCCATAGGGACATTGAAGGAGATAATCAAGTCATCTACACGATGATCCAAGCCCATGAAGAATCAAGTTGGCCTCCAAGTGGGTTGGCCGACTAGGCACTAGGCCTTAGTACTAGGCTTTCACATTGTTAGAGTTGGATTAGATAGTTGGATTGAGTCATGGGCCGGCCCACTTTGTCCAAGGAGTGGCCGACCCACCTTGCTAGTTTTCCTAGGGTTTTATTAGTCCCTTAGCCTAGTCTCTTAGCCTATAAAAAGGCTCACTTTGTACGGCTTAAGGGGGACGCAATTTTGATAATAAATAATTAGTTTTGTTTTCTCTTCCATTGAGAGATTCAATCCTTACTTGCTTTGGCAAGGGTTTTTGAGTAATCTTGTACTTGACCTTGATTGTTCCACCGACCTATCCACTAGAGTAATCACCTCGGTTGGAGTCGTCGTTCCACCACCTCTAATCAATTCGTGTCGTCCGTATTGATTCTAGGTTCCGCAATCCAAGCGTTGGACAACCTCGCTAGATCCTTGGGCAAACGTGCTACGTGTCTCGAAACGTGTTGATCGAGGACCGTATCAGTTGGCTTCAGAGCTTAGGTGGAGGTATTCTTCGTTATATCCTTGTTTTTTCCCTCTTTGTGTCGTCTAGAATTCGTTGTTGTCCGCTGCCTTTTTTTTTTAAAAAAAAAAATCGGTACTGTTCATCGACTGTTCACGTCACTAGCATTAGATTCCGTTTGACTGTTTCCACTTGGACACATTCCATTTGACTCCGTTCACACTAGCATTAGTTTCCAAATCTGTCCGCCATTAACTTCCTTCCAAAAACGTCCATTTTGTTTCCTTTTGCAATCCATCTTGTGTCTTACTTCTTGAATACTCTTGTGGAGAAAGTTGGTTGCATTCATTGGACTTGAGCAGCATCTCTCAACTACCTAAACCAACAGGTAAAGGTAATTGGTAAGATCATTAGAGTGTTTTGAGTGACAAATACGAGAGTGAGTGAAACACTCAGGGAGCGAAGTAAGGATATATTTGTAGTCTTTTCTTGTTCACTAACCTTTTTGCAGGTTCCCTCATACATCATGGCGAGTACAAGACGCATAAAAGTTAGCCCACAACATTGTCTTCCTAATCCTACGGGAGTCAAAAAAGTGGCATTACGTGGTGTGGATGAGCAATTGGACCTCGTCAAATCTCAGCTGCTTGGTTGGTTTTATACTCGTTGTGGGTGTGAAAGATAAATTTGTAACTTGGACATTGATGGGAGTTGTGCAGTCAACCTTGCAAGTGCTATCATGGTTGAGAAATTAAATCTTCCAACCATTGATTATCTTCAACCGTACAAGTTGATGAGTACTCATGGTGATGTTTGGGTTACTAAGCACACATCAGTCCCCTCCACTTGAGACACGTAGACTAGGTCGGTTGCTCTGAAGCCCTCCACTTGGTATCGTTGTAAACATGTGCTACTCAACACTGATGAGCTCGACAAGGCATTGCCTTCGAGTGTTATTGCTCTTTTGCAGGAATTCGAGGATGTATTCCCTGATGAGGTCCCTGATGGATTACCACCCATTCGAGGGATCGAACACCAAATAGACTTGATTCCTAGAGCACCCATTACCCAACAAACCCGCCTACCGCATGGGTCCGGAGGAGACAAAGGAGCTTCAAAGGCAAGTTAATGGCCTGCTAGATAAGGGTTGGGTAAGAGAGAGTCTCAGTCCTTGCGCCGTGCCTGTGATACTTGTCCCCAAACAGGACGGTACTTGGCGCATGTGCACTGACTGTAGAGCCGTTAATGCTATCACTGTTAAATATCGTCATCCAATTCCTAGACTAGATGATATGCTTGATGAACTTGATGGTGCCATTGTTTTCACTAAAATTGACTTAAGGAGTGGTTATCATCAAATTAGGATGAAAGAAAGCGATGAATGGAAAACGGCTTTCAAAACCAAACATGGTCTATATGAGTGGCTAGTCATGCCCTTTGGGTTGACTAACGCCCCTAGTACGTTCATGAGACTAATGAACCATGTTTTGAGACACTTTATTGGCAAATTTGTGATTGTCTATTTCGATGACATCTTGATCTATAGCCGTAATGAACATGAGCACATGGAACACCTGAGATTAGTTCTTAGCACACTTCGAGAGGCGCATCTATACGCTAACCTTAAGAAGTGCACTTTTTGTACTAATGAGCTTGTGTTTCTAGGTTATGTTGTAAGTTCACAGGGCATCAAAGTAGATGAGTCCAAGATTGAAGCCATCAAGCAATGGCCCACGCCTACGTCTGTCCCTGAGGTGCGAAGCTTCCATGGCTTGACAGGTTTCTACCGGCGATTTGTCAAAGACTTCAACACCATTGCTGCACCACTGACCGCCGTGACAAAGAAGAATGACAAATTCCATTGGGGAGAAGCCCAAGAACAAGCATTCCTTACTCTCAAGGACAAACTCACACACGCACCTGTTTTAGCATTACCTAACTTTGACAAAACATTTGAAATTGAATGTGATGCTTCTGGTGTAGGTATTGGAGCTGTGCTTATGCAAGACAAGAGGCCTTGTGCCTTATTTAGCGAGAAATTGGGGGAGCTGCTTTGAATTATCCCACGTACGACAAGGAGTTGTACGCACTCGTGAGGGCCTTAGAGACTTGGCAACACTACCTCCGCCCAAGGGAATTCGTGATACACACCGATCACGAGTCCTTGAAGTTTCTCAAGGCGCAACCAAAGTTGAGCAAGCGACATTCATCAAGTACAAAACTGGCAAAACCAATGTGGTAGCTGATGCACTATCTCGTCGACATTCTTTGCTTGCTGTCCTTGATGCTAAGTTGCTAGGGTTTGAGACTCTTAAGGAACTATATGCACATGACCATGACTTTGGTGACATCTATGCATCCTGTCCTAAGAATCCACATGGAAAGTATTTTTTGCATGATAGTTTCCTGTTCTATGTGGATAAACTATGTGTGCCTAGTTCTTCTATTCGTGATCTTTTGATTCGAGAGGCACATAGTGGTGGTCTCATGGGACATTTTGGAATTGTTAAAACTTTAGCAATGTTGCAAGAGCACTTTTACTGGCCTCATATGCGTAGGGATGTTGAACGCATGGTTGGTAGGTGTGCCACTTGCCACAAAACCAAGTCTAAAACAAATCCATATGGCTTGTATACCCCATTACCTATTCCACATCATCCTTGGGTAGACTTGTCTATGGACTTTGTCTTAGGACTACCGAGGTCGCCAAGGGGCAATGACTCCATCTTTGTGGTAGTTGATAGATTCTCTAAGATGGCTCATTTCATCCCTTGCCACAAAACTGATGATGCATCTCACATTGCTAGCTTGTTCTTTAAAGAAATTTTCCGTTTGCATGGTATGCCTCAGACCATTGTTAGTGATAGAGATGTGAAATTCCTGAGTTATTTTTGGAAGACTTTGTGGTCTAAACTTGGTACTCGATTGTTGTTTTCTACCACAAGTCATCCTCAAAGCGATGGACAAACTGAGGTTGTCAATCACACCCTTGGTACATTACTCAGGGCTTTGATTAAAAAGAATCTTAAGTCGTGGGAAGAGTGTTTGCCACATGTCGAATTTGCTTACAATAGAACTGTTCATAGTGCAACACACTACTCACCCTTTGAGGTTGTTTATGGCTTTAACCCCCTGACCCCCTTGATTTGGTACCCTTACCTTCCTCTGAGCACACTAGCTTAAATGGGAAAAGAAAAGCTGAATTTGTGCGTAGGTTACATGAAGCCGTCCGAGCAAACATTGAGAGGCGTACTCAGCAATACGTCCAGCAAGCCAACAAGCACCGTCGCAAGATGACTTTTGAACCTGGAGATTGGGTTTGGCTGCATCTGAGGAAAGAAAGGTTCCCTAAGCAACGCCAAAGTAAATTGTCCCCAAGGGGTGATGGACCTTTCCGTGTGCTCCAACGTATCAATGACAATGCCTACAAATTGGAGCTACTTGGGGAGTACAACGTGAGCGCGACTTTCAATGTCACGGATTTGAGTCCATTCTTTGACGAGGAGGATCCAGATTTGAGGGCAAATCCTTCTCAAGTGGAGGGGACTGATGTGTGCACGGACCTTGGCCCAAGTCATGACCCAGTTCGAGTGCCATTGGGCCCAGTCACACGTGCGCGGGCCAAACGCTTCAAGGAGTCCCTCCAAGCCCTAGTGCGAAGCGTGCAAGACCAACAAGGAGTCCATAGAAACATTGAACGCTTGGAAGGGGATACTCAAGTCATCTACACAATGATCCAAGCCCATGAAGAATCAAGTGGGCTTCCAAGTGGGTTGGTCGACTAGGGCTTAGACCTTAGTACTAGGTTTTCATCTTTTAGAGTTGGATTAGATTATTAAATTAGGTCATGGGCCGGCCCATCTTGTCCCAAGAGTGGCCGCCCCCTTGCTTGCTTTATTAGGGTTTCATTAGTCCCTTGACCTACCCCTTAGCCTATATAAAGGCTCACTTTGTACGGTCAAAGGGTACGCACTTTATGATAATAAAATTCTGTTTTAAGTTTCTCTTCAATCCTTGAGAGCAACTTGTCCCTTTACTTGATTTGGCAAGGGTTTTTGAGCAATCTTGTGCTTGACCTTGATTGTTCCACCGACCTATCCACTAGAGTAATCACCTCGGTTGGAGTCGTCGTTCCACCACCTCTAATCAATTCGTGTCATCCGTATTGATTCTAGGTTCCGCAATCCAAGCGTTGGACAACCTCGCTAGATCCTTGGGCAAACGTGCTACATGTCTCGAAACGTGTTGATCGAGGACCGTATCAGTTGGTATCAGAGTTTAGGTGGAGGTATCTTTCGTTATATCCTTTTTTTTTCTCCTCTTTGTGTCATCTAGAATTCGTTGTTGTCCGTTGCCTTATTCACAAAAAAAAAGGTACTGTTCATCGAATACTGTTCATAGGTACTGTTCATCGGCGGCACTGTTCATGCGAGACACAAATCTATTTGGGTGCTGTCTTTTTGTGTTTTCTGTCCAAATTTCATTCTTAGATATTGTGTTTGAGTTGTTAGGCTTTATAAACAAGAAAACAAAAAAAAAATATTTGCGACGGCTAGGGTGTCGCTTGTGCGGCTAGGGTTTTGTTTGTGCAAGTTTCTTTTGTGCCAAATCTGTCCAAGTTTCTTTTGAGTCATCCAAGGTGTTTTTACTTGTGTTTCAAATCTGACTTTTGGTAAACTTGGTGGGTATTTGTGAATCTTGAAGAGGAACTTACAAGATTTAGGGGTTTCTTGAAATTCTTGAAATTCTTGAAACGTATCTTGCTAAATTCTTGAGGGTTTGTGGTGTGAATTGGTGGCTGACCCAAACCTGGAATTTTTTTACTCCATTCGGCCAAGAGTTCTTATTGTTTGAGTTATAAAAAAAAAAAAAAATTGTACTGTTCATCGGGGACTGTTTACCGTCACTATTCACTGTCACTGTTCATTGGGTACTGTTCATCAGCGGTACTGTTCATCCGAACAAAAATTTGTTTGGGTGTTGTCTTTTTTGTGTTTTCTGTCCAAATTTCATTCTTGGATCTTGTGTTTGGGTTGTTAGGGTTTAAAATCAAGAAAAACAAAAACAAAAATTGCGACGGAATCTATTAGGAAACTAAGTAGATAATTTGGATAACTCCTCTATTTCCACTTGGACACATTCCTACATTCTAGGAGCTAGGGTTTCCATTTGATTCCGTTCACACTAGCATTAGTTTCCAAATCTGTCCGCCATTAACTTCCTTCCAAAAACGTCCATTTTTGTTTCCTTTTGCAATCCATCTTGTGTCTTACTTCTTGAATACTCTTGTGGAGAAAGTTGGTTGCATTCATTGGACTTGAGCAGCATCTCTCAACTACCTAAACCAACAGGTAAAGGTAATTGGTAAGATCATTAGAGTGTTTTGAGTGACAAATACGAGAGTGAGTGAAACACTCAGGGAGCGAAGTAAGGATATATTTGTAGTCTTTTCTTGTTCACTAACCTTTTTGTAGGTTCCCTCATACATCATGGCGAGTACAAGACGCATAAAAGCTAGCCCACAACATTGTCTTCCTAATCCTACGGGAGTCAAAAAAGTGGCATTACGTGGTGTGGATGAGCAATTGGACCTCGTCAAATCTCAGCTGCTTGGTTGGTTTTATACTCGTTGTGGTGTGAAAGATAAAATTTGTAGCTTGGCCATTGATGGGAGTTGTGAAGTCAACCTTGCAAGTGCTATCATGGTTGAGAAATTAAATCTTCCAACCATTGATCATCTTCAACCGTACAAGTTGATGAGTATTCATGGTGATGTTTGGGTTACTAGGCACACACTTGTACCTATTCAAATCGGCAAATATGTGGACGAGGTGTTGTGTGATGTAGTTCCAATTCAAGTGACACACGTGTTGTTGGGCAAAGCATGGATGTCGAGACGAGAAGTTAAATATGACGGACATACTAATAAGTATTCCTTCTTATTTAATGGTCGTCGTTTTGTACTTGTATCACTTACTTATGACCAGTTTTGTATTGATCTAGCATACATGAAAAGTGAGCTTGAGCGTTATAGAATGGAGAAACAACTAGATGAGGGAATTGTGCCTGAAGAGGTAAAACCCGAGAGAGTTGAAAGCAATGAGATGAAAGGATCAGTTGTTGAACTAGAAAAAGAGATGGAAAAATCTGATGAGATGGGTGGTAAAAAGGAAGAAAAGAGAGAAAGTGGGCTGATCTTGAGCAACCCGGTGAAGGCCTATTATTTTCCTAACGAACTTACCTTTGCTTTATTTAGTGTTTCTTCTTTTATACAGATCAAGCAAAGGCAAGTTGGGCTGATCTTGGTGTGCTCCATTCCAAAATCAATTGTAGACTGTGCAAGCCTCCATGGAGTTGGTCTTCCAAGAGTTAAATCCCGTTGGTATCAATTCATGGAACAATGTCAACTCAAATTAGTCCATACCAAAGGGGAGTTGATTCGAGCTCATCTTGAAGGGACGGCTCCACATTTTGGGAATGGTTGTGTACCAAGGGTTTGCTTAAAGAACAAGTACCTCAATGACCATTGCCACTATGATTTTCGTTTTGCTCTTGGTCCACATGAAGCTCCAACATCACCAAATCCGCCTTGGTGCCCTGCAAGTGTGTTCGAGTCGGAGTTCGATTTCATGGGATACCCATCACACCGCTTTGAGGACCCTTACCTCATGACCACAAACGATCAAGTTGAGCATACATTGAAGATGGTTTGTGCAATTCAAGATTCGACAAGGGTTATTTGCCAACTTAGCACGTGGGCTTTGCATTGGATGACATCTGTAGCCATCATAACAAGATTGAGTCGAAGGCATGTGACTCGTCTTGTCACCATTCGTGCTTCAATTTGTGGGCAAATTGCTCTCAAGTGGAGGGGACTGATGTGTGCACGGCCCTTAGCCCAAGTAATAACCCCGTCCGAGTTCCATTGGGCCCAGTCACACGTGCACGGGCCTAGTCACTCCAAGCCCTTGTGCGAAACATCCAAAACCAACAGGGAGTCCATAGGGACATTGAAGGCTTGGAAGGAGATAATCAAGTCATCTACACGATGACCCAAGCCCATGAAGAATCAAGAGGGCCTCCAAGTAGGTTAGTCGACTAGGCCTTAGGCCTTAGCACTTGGTTTTCATCTTGTTAGAGTTGGATTAGATTGTTAAATTAGGTCATGGGACGGCCCATCTTGTCCAAAGAGTGGCCGCCCCCTTGCTTGCTTTATTAGGGTTTCGTTAGTCCCTTGACCTAGCCCCTTAGCCTATATAAAGGGTCACTTTGTACGGTTTGAGGGGTACGCACTTTATGATAATAAAATTCTGTTTTAAGTTTCTCTTCAATCGTTGAGAGCAACTTGTCCCTTTACTTGTTTTGGCAAGGGTTTTGAGCAATCTTGTGCTTGTCCTAGATTGTTCAACCGACCTATCCACTTGAGTAATCACCTCGGTTGGAGTCGTCGTTCTATCACCTTTAATCAATTCGTTTCGTCCGTATTGGTTCTAGGTTCCGCAATCGAAGCGTTGGACAACCTCGCTAGATCCTTGGGCAAACGTGCTACGTGTCTCGAAACGAGTTGATCGAGGACCGTATCAGTCGGTATCAGACTGATACGGTTCTCGATCAACTCGTTTCGAGACACGTAGCACGTTTGCCCAAGAATCTAGCGAGGTTGTCCAACCCTTGGATTGCGGAACCTAGAATCAATACGGATGACACGAATTGACTAAAGGTGGTAGAACGACAACTCCAATAGAGATGAATGCTCTAGTGGATAGGTCGGTGGAACAATCTAGGACAAGCACAAGATTGCTCAAAACCCTTGCCAAAACAAGTGAAGGAACAAGTTGCTCTCAACAATTGAAGAGAAACAAAACTAATGTTTATTATCAAAATTGCGTAACCCTTTGACCGTACAAAGTGAGCCTTTATATAGGCTAAGGTGCTAGGTCAAGGGACTAACGAAACCCTAATAAAGCAAGCAAGGGGGCGGCCACTCTTTGGACAAGATGGGCCGGCCCATGACCTAATTTAACAATCTAATCCAACTCTAAACAAAATGGAAATCTAACACTAAGGCCTAGGGCCTAGTCGACCAACCTACTTGGAGGCCCTCTTGATTCTTCATGGGTTTGGGTCATCGTGTAGATGACTTGATTATCTCCTTCCAAGCCTTCAATGTCCCTATGGACTCCCTGTTGGTCTTGGATGTTTCGCACAAGGGCTTGGAGTGACTAGGCCCGTGCACGTGTGACTGGGCCCAATGGAACTCGGACGGGGTTATTACTTGGGCTAAGGGCCGTGCACACATCAGTCCCCTCCACTTGAGAGCAATTTGCCCACAAATTGAAGCACGAATGGTGACAAGACGAGTCACATGCCTTCGACTCAATCTTGTTATGATGGCTACAGATGTCATCCAATGCAAAGCCCACGTGCTAAGTTGGCAAATAACCCTTGTCGAATCTTGAATTGCACAAACCATCTTCAATGTATGCTCAACTTGATCGTTTGTGGTCATGAGGTAAGGGTCCTCAAAGCGGTGTGATGGGTATCCCATGAAATCGAACTCCGACTCGAACACACTAGCAAGGCACCAAGGCGGATTTGGTGATGTTGGAGCTTCATGTGGACCAAGAGCAAGACGAAAATCATAGTGGCAATGGTCATTGAGGTACTTGTTCTTTAAGCGAACCCTTGGTACATAACCATTCCCAAAATGTGGAGCTGTCCCTTCAAGATGAGCTCGAATCAACTCTCCTTTGGTATGGACTGATTTGAGTTGACATTGTTCCATGAATTGATACCAACGGGGTTTAACTCTTGGAAGACCAACTCCATGGAGGCTTGCACAGTCTACAATTGATTTTGGAATGGAGCACACCAAGATCAGCCCAACTTGCCTTTGCTTGATCTGTATAAAAGAAGAAACACTAAACAAAGCAAAGGTAAGTTCGTTAGGAAAATAATAGGCCTTCACCGGGTTGCTCAAGATCAGCCCACTTTCTTTCTTTTCTTCCTTTTTACCACCCATCTCATCACATTTTTCCATCTCTTTTCTAGTTCAACAACTGATCCTTTCATCTCATTGCTTTCAACTCCCTCGGGTTTTACCTCTTCAGACACAATTCCCTTATCTAGTTGTTTCTCCATTCTATAACGCTCAAGCTCACTTTTCATGTATGCTAGATCAATACAGAGTTGGTCATAAGTAAGTGATACAAGTACAAAACGACGACCATTAAATAAGAAGGAATACTTATTAGTATGTCCGTCATATTTAACTTCACGTCACTGTTCATCCGCGGCACTGTTCATCTGAAACACAAATCTGTTTGGGTGCTGTCTTTTTGTGTTTTCTGTCCAAATTTCATTCTTGGACATTGTGTTTGAGTTGTTAGGGTTTATAAACAAGAAAACAAAAAAAAAATATTTGCGACGGCTAGGGTTTCACTTGTGCGGCTAGGGTTTTGTTTGTGCAAGTTTCTTTTGTGCCAAATCTGTCCAAGTTTCTTTTGAGTCATCCAAGGTGTTTTACTTGTGTTTCAAATCTGACTTTTGGTAAACTTGGTGGGTATTTGTGAATCTTGAAGAGGAACCTACAAGATTTATGGGTTTCTTGAAGTTCTTGATGTCTATCTTGAAGTTCTTGAAATTCTTGAAACGTATCTTGCTAAGTTCTTGAGGGTTTGTGGTGTGAATTGGTGGCTGACCCAAACCTGGAATTTTTTTACTCCATTCGGCCAAGAGTTCTTATTGTTTGAGTTATAAAAAAAAAAAAAATTGTACTGTTCATCGGGGACTGTTTACCGTCACTATTCACTGTCACTGTTCATTGGGTACTGTTCATCAGCGGTACTATTCATCCGAAAAAAATTTGTTTGGGTGTTGTCTTTTTTGTGTTTTCTGTCCAAATTTCATTCTTGGATCTTGTGTTTGGGTTGTTAGGGTTTAAAATCAAGAAAAACAAAAACAAAAATTGCGACGGAATCTATTAGGAAACTAAGTAGATAATTTGGATAACTCCTCTATTTCCACTTGGACACATTCCTACATTCTAGGAGCTAGGGTTTCCATTTGATTCCGTTCACACTAGCATTAGTTTCCAAATCTGTCCGCCATTAACTTCCTTCCAAAAACGTCCATTTTTGTTTCCTTTTGCAATCCATCTTGTGTCTTACTTCTTGAATACTCTTGTGGAGAAAGTTGGTTGCATTCATTGGACTTGAGCAGAATCTCTCAACTACCTAAACCAACAGGTAAAGGTAATTGGTAAGATCATTAGAGTATTTTGAGTGACAAATACGAGAGTGAGTGAAATACTCAGGGAGCGAAGTAAGGATATATTTGTAGTCTTTTCTTGTTCACTAACCTTTTTGCAGGTTCCCTCATACATCATGGCGAGTACAAGACGCATAAAAGCTAGCCCACAACATTGTCTTCCTAATCCTACGGTAGTCAAAAAAAGTGGCATTACGTGGTGTGGATGAGCAATTGGACCTCGTCAAATCTCAGCTGCTTGGTTGGTTTTATACTCGTTGTGGTGTGAAAGATAAAATTTGTAGCTTGGCCATTGATGGGAGTTGTGAAGTCAACCTTGCAAGTGCTATCATGGTTGAGAAATTAAATCTTCCAACCATTGATCATCTTCAACCGTACAAGTTGATGAGTACTCATGGTGATGTTTGGGTTACTAAGCACACACTCTGTACCTATTCAAATCGGCAAATATGTGGACGAAGTGTTGTGTGATGTAGTCCCAATTCAGTGACACACGTGTTGTTGGGCAAAGCAACGCTTATCTTGAGTAAGACTTTGTGGACGAATCTAACTCGATTTATCTAGGTTATTCGAGTTTCCTTTTGTGGAGATATATAAGTTGAATTCTCGACCGAAACTTGTACCCTTGGAATTTACAACTGATAGAAATCCGTTCTTTCATTTCTTCGACCCAAATGGCATTTTCACATATAATGGCTTCAAAATTTCACCGTTTTGAAAAGTGAGCAAGGGTTTTACGAATAGTCCCTAAATATTTTCAATTACTTGATTCTCGTTAAACGAAATGTTTAAATTTCGAGCCTTAGTTACTTTTCAATGCTCTTAAACAAGATTTTGTCGCAGATTTGAACTCCAAGAGCGGGAGTAATACCCAAAACCAACCTGTAAAGGCACTGCATCTGTTGGTGAGTGCTTCCAAATATTTAATTGCACTTGACACATGTATTTGATACTTGAATGAGATGCTTCCATGTTATACGAGTGGATTGATCGGGCAAGCGTGTACTTTATCGCACTTGCCCTAATATGACTTGTTCTTGATCCGATTTCAATTTGAATGATACACGTGCATATGAATTGTGATTTATCTGGAATTCCAGAAACCCGGTGGCTAGTTAATCGAGTCGAGCCGGCAAGGGACTGGTCGATTAGATAACAAACCCTGGGTAGTTAGTGATGTCGAGTTGGAGTGTTACCTCCTCGACTAATCGGTATACTCGAGTATTACCACCAGTGTTTTATTGTGGAGTTCGGGCCCGGTAAGGGGGTTGGTCGGTGGACGGAGGTTGGAGTTAAGTTGGTGTTCTACTGGACTAGTTTCCTCATTTGAAAGTTGACGGAGTGTCAACTACCAATCGATCAAGCTATGGTAGAGCCGATATATGAGCAACTGTATCCTTATTGTGAATGTGAAAATTTATTATTTGGCTATATGAAGTATGGTTACTCACTTCTTGACTTGTCTTGAACACTATTTCACTATTGCGCTGCTTATGCATTATTTAATGATTAATTTGATATTTGGAATCTCATTGGGCTTTTAGCTCATTCCACGCCATTTGTTTTCCTTACAGGGGGTATGAGTGAGGCGAGAGTTGCAACCACTAGTGTAGTTTAGTAGTTTTGATTTTGAAGTTGTACTCGCGTTAACACCCGATTAGGGTTGTTTGTACTTGACTTGTAGCACTTTAAAGTATTATGGTATGTAGAGGCCTTGTATCTGGGTTTGAGCATTAATGTATACGTTAAGTTTGAATTCGTTTTGGTATTTATTCCTATGGATGTATGTTATGTTCTCGAACTAGTGAGTGAGTCCTGGCGAGAGTTAGGCAGGCGGCTCGCTAAACCCTAGGGTACGCCCTAGGGGAGGTGGGGTCGTCACAGGTGGTATCAGAGCAGTTTCGCGTGGTCTCTGCGCGGAGTGAACTTGGGCCAAGTGGTGATATGGTCCCGATCATGTGAATAAGAGTAAAGGACTAGGTGTTTTTCTTTGAGGAAAAGTTGAGACTTATGATAGTTGTAAGTGTAAAATCTATGCCATGCTACTTGAGGTGGATAGATGTGTACGTCTGGAAGGAATCTTACACCTTGTTGATTTACACTTAGGAGCGTACAACCTGAGTTGTAAATTCTCTTAGTTTGGGATTCTTGTACTTGAGTACCAGATACTTTTCCTAAGGGAATACTTGCGAATTCGGAAGGGGTATAGTCTTGTGTATTATAAGGTGACTAGAATTCATAAGTGATTTTGAGATAAGTCCTGATGACAATGTTCAGAGCACGGAGGATTCCTGTATTGGACTTGATATTGACCCGATTGAGGAGATTGGAATGAGGAATGCTATCTTAGACTTGTCCAATAAAAGTTTAGCTAGGGTTTTACTAGATTGTGGTTAGATTTGGACTTTAATAGTTGTTGGTGGATGTTTAACGTGTTAGCTTTGAAAATCTATTTTGTTTCCCCTATGAATGTGTAAATTGTTATGTATTTACTTGTTTTTATTATGGACTACTTTAAACTACATATGTAATTATTTTGTGATATATCAGATAAATATATTTTGGATTCTTGATTGACTACCTGTGTCTATATGCCCAACTGAACCCTATCCTCTGAGATATATATAGATAATGGAAAAGAAAGATAAGAAATGATATTTCAGCATCTATGTAGATTTAGACAACCTTGGGATTAAGGAAGGGTCATTGGAAATCTGTGATTGACTAAATCGAGAACCTAGGGCCGAGATAAGGGACTAAATAGTGTAGACCTATGTCTTAGATTCGAACGCCATAAAATTTATTTCAATTCGAGAGGTGTAGCTTTAGTTGTAATTGAAAATGTCAAAAGGTGAGAGGAACTTGATGATTTTAGAATTTCCTTTGCTTGATATGATATCGTGATTTAGGGAATTGAACTAGAGCTAGGAAACTATCTATGATGAATGAGAATCATGAGCTGTGGTTGGTAAGTGATTCCAAAACTGTTTCCAAAATTATTTTCAAACTATTTCCTGCACTGTTTTCTTGCATGCGTGCCATGCAATAATTTTTGTTCAGATGAGTGCTTGGAAGTCTTGTACTTAAAAACCAACGTCTCCATTTTAATGGCACTTGATTTGAATATGGGAGCACCAGTGGCTCTCTTGTACTACTTGATTGTTACTGGGTTTTATTGGAGAGCTAGAAATCTAAGTACTACGATTTTCCTGACTCACAAGAGCAGTAAACTTACACTTGATTACTGATAAATGCAATAGTGTGAACTTCTTTGATCATTGACTTTTACTGGACATTTGTTAAGCTCTTAGCTTACCCCAAACTATTTATTCCCTTTCCACAAATCTCGAGGCAAAGGAAACACTTGGATTAACTTGTTAGTGTGACGGGATGGGAGATCTCGGGTATATTTTGAATTTCGATTAGAGTGATCTTTAGTGCCTAAGTGCCTTTCGAGAACTATCCTGACTTGATTAGGGCATGAATGAGGAGATGCTCTTGTGAGATAGAAAAATTCACTGTAGAATCATTTTATGAAAAAAGAGAGAATTTCGAGGACGAAATTCTTTTAAGGAGAGGAGATTGTGATACCCCGACTTTTAGGATAATTTGTTTTTTAGTCTCAACGAGAATATTATGGTGTCTTTATTTTATTTTCGTTTTAAGACATTGTTTTGTTTTAAAGATTAGAACCCTACTTGTACGCAAAACCCTAGTTTTGCTTGTGACCAACAAGTTTTTCCTTAAATCCCTCATATTTTACTTAAAACCCTCATATTTTACTTAAAAACCCTAATTTTAATCTATGGAGTTGCAAAATCCCTTATATTTTTCTTAAAATTTCTTTTAATTTGAAAATTATTACTTTGCAATAGCTTTACTACACATTCACCTCCTAAATAGCTACAAATAATTATAGAATCAAGGGTTTCCGTTTTACTTTCATCGCTACGACAAATTAGGGTTTTTACGTCTTTTCCGTAGTATAAATAATCGGTACGAAGCCGTGTACTAAATTTAGTGATTAAGAGTATATTTTAGATGATATTACATGTGTGATTAGAAGTGATAATAATAAGTTGGTGAATTAGGGGTTAAAACCCTAGTATAGGCATTTTAGAGAAAATCGGCTTGAGCCGACGGATATCGTTTACTACTGATTGGACCACACTTTGACTACCACTTTCTTACTAGAACATATTCATGATATTAGTGCAAAATATCAAGCCCTTAAATAGCTCTTATTGGCCGAAATATTTGACTAGGAAAAGAAAGGAAAAGACAAAAAAAAAATTAGATGAAATCTTAAGGTGCCAAGTGGATGGCATGCACCTAACTTTGACCCAAACTAAGTCTAACCTTCTTAAATCTTCTAGGGACTCCATTTTCTTTCATTTTTCTCATTGTGGCCTGAAATGAAGAAGAAAAAAAAAGGGGAGAAACCACTACTTCATACCACCTTGATTTCTAGCTAAATTGAGTGAAAAACAAGATTCAAACCGATTAATCTTCTAGTTGAGAGCTTAGAAAGCTTGGTGTGCCAAAGTTTTCAAAGGAAAGTTGAAGGATTTGCACTTGTAAGCATCTTAAAGAGGTATTAAAGCTCTCTTCTTTTATTGCTTCTCTACCCTTGCCTAATTTTGTAGAACAACCTATATTTGTGGCTAATGATAGTTATTTCCATGGTTTTGAGGCTTATGGTGGTTTTTGTTTGAGTTAGGGTCTTTATTTGAGTTAGGGTTTTGGAGTTTTTCAATCATAAATCCAGTTATTTAGATGGTATATGGTGTTTATAATCTTGTTTTGGAGGTTGAAGTAATGATTCAAGTTAGAAAAGTGAAGTTTGCACTATGAATTCATAAAATTCCAGATTTGAACTTCCATGATGCCCTGTTCTGCCCAGTTCTATTCGGCCATGAAGGAGGCCGAATTGGACTTAGCTCAAAACATGAAATTTGTAGGAAATTATGTTATTAAGCTTTCTGTAAAATTTCAGCTCATTGGAGCATGGTAGAATGTGAAATGACCGAAATACCCTTACTGCCACAAGCTGGAATTCGTAAACAGTTTTGTGAATTCACCAGTTTGGGCTGCGTTTTTCACCCTGATTCGTATCCAATTAGCTTGTGGGTCAAAACACAAACCTGTAGCCCTATGTTTTAGCTTTCCAACACCTCTGAAAAAACTCCAAACGGAGTTGTGTACCCTGAGTTATTGCCGGGTTAAATCAGTGCTGACAACCAGACTGATCATGAACTTTTGGATCTGTGATTGGCAAATTCGACTTAGATAAATTATAAATTAGGTTAAGTGGCCTTCATGAAAGTTGTTTCCCTCTGTCTTAGCTTCGAAATGGTATAAGGTTCAGCCCAATTCAATAATCATAGCTCCGGTTATGACTAAAATACTACGAGATGCCAAATCTGCCATTTAGCTTTTGTCTTCAAAATTGATATTTTCTTGTACTATTGCACTTGTGTTGTACTTGGATGATTTTGGAGCCTAATGGAAGGGCTTATTGTGGTAACCTTACTTGTGTGTATTGTGGGGCTGAATTAAGGAAAAGAAGGAAGCCATAAATGGCTGGAAATTTGGTAAACACAAAGGGCGTGCTGCCCAAATTTATACGCGAGATTTTAAGTAGAGTTACGCTTATCTTGAGTAAGACTTTGTGGACGAATCTAACTCGATTTGTCTAGGTTATTCGAGTTTCCTTTTGTGGAGATATATAAGTTGAATTTCGACCGAAACTTGTACCCTTGGAATTTACAACTGATAGAAATACGTTTCTTTCATTTCTTCGACCCAAATGGCATTTTCACATATAATGGCTTCAAAATTTCACCGTTTGAAAAGTGAGCAAGGGTTTTACGAATAGTCCCTAAATAATTTTCAATTACTTGATTCTCGTTAAACGAAATGTTTAAATTTCGAGACTTAGTTACTTTTCAATGCTCTTAAACAAGATTTTTCTCGCAGATTTGAACTCCAAGAGCGGAGTAATACCCAAAACCAACCTGTAAAGGCACTGCATCTGTTGGTGAGTGCTTCCAAATATTTAATTGCACTTGACACATGTATTTGATACTTGAATGAGATGCTTCCATGTTATACGAGTGGATTGATCGGGCAAGCGTGTATTTTATCGCACTTGCCCTAATATGACTTGTTCTTGATCCGATTTCAATTTGAATGATACACGTGCATATGAATTGTGATTTATCTGGAATTCCAGAAATCCGGTGGCTAGTTAATCGAGTCGAGCCGGCAAGGGCCTGGTCAGTTAGATAACAAACCCTGGGTAGTTAGTGATGTCGAGTGGAGTGTTACCTCCTCGACTAATCGGTATACTCGAGTATTACCACCAGTGTTTATTGTGGAGTTCGGGCCCGGTAAGGGGGTTGGTCGGTGGACGGAGGTTGGAGTTAAGTGGTGTTCTACTGGACTAGTTTCCTCATTTGAAAGTTGACGGAGTGTCAACTACCAATCGATCAAGCTATGGTAGAGCCGATATATGAGCAACTGTATCCTTATTGTGAATGTGAAAATTTATTGTTTGGCTATATGAAGTATGGTTACTCACTTCTTGACTTGTCTTGAACACTATTTCACTATTGCGCTGCTTATGCATTATTTAATGATTAATTTGATATTTGGAACCTCATTGGGCTTTTAGCTCATTCCACGCCATTTGTTTTCCTTACAGGGGGTACGAGTGAGGCTAGAGTTGCAACCACTAGTGTAGTCTAGTAGTTTTGAGTTTTGAAGTTGTACTCGCGTTAACACCCGATTAGGGTTGTTTGTACTTGACTTGTAGCACTTTAAAGTATTATGGTATGTAGAGGCCTTGTATCTGGGTTTGAGCATTAATGTATACGTTAAGTTTGAACTCGTTTTGGTATTTATTCCTATGGATGTATGTTATGTTCTCGAGCTAGTGAGTGAGTCCTGGCGAGAGTTAGGCAGGCGGCTCGCTAAACCCTAGGGTACGCCCTAGGGGGAGGTGGGGTCGTCACAGGTGGGATAGATATGAAACCAATTAAGTTACCTTATGATTTGGAGGTTAGAACGCCTACTGGGGATCAAAGTCTAGTTGCTAATTTGGTATATAGGGATTGTGAGATATGGGTTGGAGAACAAAAATTACTGGTCGATTTGATGAGTTTAGCTATTAAGGGGTATGATGTCATCTTAGGAATGGAGTGGTTAGCTCGTTACCATACTCAGTTGAATTGTAAGACGAAAACGGTAGAGCTGTGTATTCCCGGAAAGGCAACCCTAAAATTGGACGTAACGGGTAGACTAGCCTCATCAACTCTTATTTCAGGGATTCGAACTAGAAAAATGTTGAGTAAGGGAGCTCAAGGATATTTGGTTTTTCTTATAAATACCCCTAGTGATAAAGTGAAGTTGGAAGATATGCCAGTAGTTAAGGAGTATCCGGATGTTTTTCCTGAAAAATTAGAGTCTTTGGCTCCGGAAAGAGAGATAGCCTTTGAGATTGATGTGACTCCGGAAGTAGCACTTATCTCTAAGACGCCTTATAGAATGGCTCTGGCTGAATTGAAAGAGCTGAAATTGCAATTACAGGACCTTTAGAGCGAGGCTTTATAAAAGAAAGTGATTCATCGTGGGGAGTTCCGGTGTTGTTTGTTAAAAAGAAAGATGGTAGTTTGAGATTGTGTATAGATTACCGAGACTTGAATGACGTTACCATCAAGAATAAGTATCCCGTACCCCACATTAATGAATTATTTGATCAATTGCAAGGAGCGGTAGTATTTTCAAAGTTGGATCTTAGGCAAGGGTATTATCAATTGAGGATTTTGGAAAAAGATATACCTAAGACTGCCTTTAACTCGAGATACGGACACTTTGAGTTCGCAGTGATGCCATTTGGATTGACTAATGCACCTGCAGCTTTTATGGATTTAATGCATCGAATATTTAAACCTTATCTGGATCAATTTGTAGTGGTGTTCATTGATGATATATTAGTGTATTCTAAAAACTCTGGAGGATCATGAGAAACATTTGAGAATTGTTTTGCAAACCTTGAGGGAGCATCAGTTGTACGCTAAGTTTAGCAAATGTGAATTTTAGTTGAGAGAAGTGACTTTCTTAGGTCATATAATTTCCAAGGACGGAATTAAGGTGGATCCAGCCAAACTTGAAGCAGTTTCTAAATGGAAGCAACCGGAAAACTCTACTGAAATTCGAAATTTCATAGGATTAGCAGGGTATTACCGGAGATTTATCAAAAATTTCTCTAAGATTGCGGGACTCATGACTGAGTTGACTAAGAAAAGTGGAAAGTTTATTTGGAGCCCTAAGTATGAAGAGAGTTTTCAGGAATTAAAGAGACGTTTGACAAGGGCACCTGTCTTAGCCTTACCGAATAGAAAGGATAATTTTGTGGTCTATACGGATGCTTCAAAAGAATGCTTGGGGTGTGTATTAATGTAGAATGATAAGGTGATTGCATATGCTTCTAGAAAGTTAAAACCTCACTAGAGAAACTATCCAACTCATGATTTGGAATTAGCGGCTGTAGTATTTGCACTGAAGAAGTGGAGACATTACCTCTATGGAGTGACGTTTGAGGTTTTTACTGACCACAAGAGTCTTAAGTATTTGTTTTCCCAAAAAGAGTTGAATTTGAGACAACGTAGATGGATGGAATTTTTAGAGGACTATGATTGCACGATAAAGTATCATCCAGGGAAAGCCAATGTAGTGGCTGATGCTTTAAGTCATTAAGTGCAAGTGATAGGATTGATGATTAAAGAATTGTACTTGTTGGAAGAGGTTAGTGTTTGGAACCCTCGACTCGAACCGAGAAAAGTGATTCTTGGGAACATTGTCGTGAAATCCACTCTGTTGGAACGTATCAGGAAGCTCAGGAGAAGGATTCTGAAGTGCAAAAATGGTTGGGAGAAAGTTAATAAAGGAGAAAATTCGGATTTTAACTTGGGAACAAACGGTGTACTTAGATTTCGGAATCGTATAGTAGTGCCAAAGGACGAAGGGCTTAAGAAGGAGATCTTGGAAGAAACACACCGATCTAAGTACATGGTACACCCTGGAGGGAATAAAATGTACCAGGACTTGAAGAGTTTGTATTGGTGAGAGAACATGAAGAGGGAAAGTGCTCGGTTTGTCCAGACTTGTGTAATTTACCAGCAGGTTAAAGCCGAGCATCAGAAACTATCTAGCCTATTGCAACCTTTAGAGATACCCGAGTGAAAATGAGAAAATATTACCATGAATTTTGTATCTGGATTACCAAGGGGACACAAAGAGGTCACAATGCTATTTGGGTAATAGTAGACATGTTGACCAAATCTGCTCATTTTCTGCCGATTAGTATGAAGTATTCACTGGAGAAATTAGCTAAGTTATACTTGGATGAGATTATAAGGTTACATGGGATACTTGTAAGTATTGTATCCGACCGAGACCCTCGGTTTGTTTCTCGGTTTTGGCAGAAGATGCAATAAATGCTAGGAACCAAATTGAGTTTTAGTACTACTTACCACCCACAGACAGATGGACAATCTGAGAGGACAATTCAGACTCTTGAGGACATGTTGAGAACGTGTATTTTGGATTTTGGAGAGAGTTGGAGTAAGTACTTGACATTGGTGGATTTTGCATATAATAATAGTTTCCATTCATCTATTCAAATGGCTCCGTATGAAGCACTTTATGGCCGAAAGTGTAGATCTCCGATTTATTGGGATAAAGTAGGTGAAAGAAAGATTTTAGACCCAACTGCAATGCCTTGGATTGAAGAGGCACGAGAAAAGGTGAAGTTAATACGCCAGAAGATTCAAACCGCACAGAGTCGTCAAAAGAGTTATGCAGACAATCGATGGAAGGATTTGGAGTTTTCGGTTGGAGATCAAGTTTTCCTCAAGATCACACCTCTAAAGGCAAGTTTGATGGCAGGAAAAGGGAAGAAGTTGCAACCCAGATTTGTAGGACCTTATAAGATTCTTCAACGTGTGGGAAACGTGGCTATAAAGTTGGAACTGCCACCAAGTTTATCTCGGATTCATAATGTGATACGGTCCTCGATCAACTCGTTTCGAGACACGTAGCACGTTTGCGCAAGGATCTAGCGAGATTGTCCAACGCTTGGCTTGCGGAACCTAGAATCAAAACGGACGACACGATTTGATTAAAGGTGGTAGAACGACGACTCCAATCGAGGTGACTACTCAAGTGGATAGGTCGGTAGAACAATCAAGGACAAGCGCAAGATTGCTCAATAACCCTTGCCAATGCAAGTAAAGGGACAAGTTGCTCTCAATAATTGAAGAGAAACTTAAAATAGAATTTTATTATCATAAAGTGCGTAACCCTTTGACCGTACAAAGTGAGCCTTTATATAGGTTAAGGGGCTAGGTCAAGGGACTAACGAAACCCTAATAAAGAAAGCAAGAGGGTCGGCCCACTCCATGGTCTAGATGGGCCGGCCCATTACCTAACTTAATAAGCTAATCCAACTCTAACAAGATGAAAACCTAGTACTAAGGCCTAGGGCTTAGTCGACCAACCCACTTGAAGGCCCACTTGATTCTTCATGGGCTTGGATCATTGTGTAGATGACTTGAGTATCCCCTTCCAAGCCTTCAATGTTTCTATGGACTCCTTGTTGGTCTTGCACGCTGCGCACTAGGGATTGGAGGGACTCCTTGAAGCGTTTGGCCCGTGCACGTGTGACCGGGCCCAATGGCACTCGAACTGGGTCGTGACTTGGGCTAAGGCCCGTGCACACATCATAATGTTTTCCACGTATCTATGCTCAAGAAATATCATTCAGATCCGTCTCATATACTGCAATCGGAAAATATTGAGATTGACGAAGCACTGACTTATGAGGAGAGACCAGTGAAGCTTCTAGATCGTAAGGTGAAGGAACTAAGGAATAAGCGAATCCCTTTGGTAAAAGTGCTTTGGAAGAACCATGGAGTAGAGGAAGCAATTTGGGAAGTAGAGAAGGAGATTCGGAAGAAATATCTAGACCTATTTCCAGATCAAGGTAGGAATTTCGTGGACGAAATTCTTTTAAGGAGAAGAGGATATGAGGACTCATGTTTTATTTCTTAAAATAGTCATTTTTATAATTATTTACCCTAGAGTTAGTTAATTATATTTTAGTTGCGTGAATTGTCCTTAAATTTCGCTTTATCGCGCTCGAGTCGAAAGTTCGCGTATTTCACGTCAGAACGACTAAGTGGAGGTTTGAGAAATTAATACTAGACTCGTAAGAGTGAGTAATTATAGTGTTAAAGGAAGTACATTGGAGGATTAATGCATGAATGTATCAAACAAGAGAGAAAGTGGTAGTGCACGACACTATTCCGACGACTATTCAAAGTTGACTTTTTTGCACCCAACATAAAGCTACTTTCTTTCATTCTTCCCTCACAAGTTTCATCACACAAAACCCTCCTCTCTCTCTCCATAGTCGGCCGAACCTCAAGGGGGAAGAAGGGAAAGAAAACTCCTCACTTCTAGCTTTCATTTTGCTTGCAATTCATCATCCAACTTTCAAACTCTTTGGAGATTAGTTCTAGCTTGAAGAAAGAAGCTGTGACAGCCCCACCTTCCCCCAAGGCGAACCAAAGGTTTCGGCGGACCGCCTGCCCAACTCTCGCCAGGACTCGATCACTCTCTCCGAACAAAATAAGATATAACCTCGAGGAAAACAAAAACAATTCCCAAACTGGAAACATATATTTACATTCATTCCAATCTCAACCAGATGTACAGCCCTAAAAGAGACAAAAGTTCTTAGTTCCCAATACATTCAACCCTATCCGAATACTAGAGCGAGTACAAAACCAAAACTATACAAAAAGGACTGAACTATGCTATTCTATACAGGTCTCTCGCCCTTGCTTGCAACCCCTGTAAGGAAAACAAACGGTGTGGAATGAGCTAAAAGCCCAGCGAGATTCTAGATACATAACCAAGCAGTTAAACCAGGGCATTAATCACGTAATAACATGTAATCCAGAAATCATTTACAGTATAAAGCAATAGTAACACATTCATTAAAAGGATACATGCTCACGAGGAGCCATTCGTTCATTCATTCGCCTATCATTTCCCTTATTCCTCCAATCATTAAAACATGTTTGTAAGTGAAAACCCCTTCATTTTCTTGTCATTCGTTCATTCATTTCATTTCCCCTTTCTGGCCAATTCATTGGCCAGTCTCCACCAGACTACGTGGTCATACTCGAGTATACCAAACATTCACCCAGGGTCACTAGTCGCCCGACCGAGTCCGCTTCTGGCTCGAGTCGACCGGTAACAAAGGGCAATGGCCCAGTTCAGCCAAAGGCTTACATTCATGCACAAGTAGCATTTAATCATTCAACCATTGAAAATTTCACGTTCATTTAGGTCGGGTGGGATAAAGTACACACTCGCCTAGCCAAAAATCATTTTTAGCAATCATTGAGAACATTTAACATTTAATCAAGAATCACAACCAGCCACATAGTCAATGGAATACATAACGTACATCAATCGCTTATTAAAGTAACAATCCAAATAGTCATAACAATTCACATAGTCATTAGAAACAAAACGTATATAGAACACTCACCTATATAAGCAAAATAACGTCCAAAGTTCCTTCCGGACAACACCCTTAATCACCAAGAAACCCTAAGAATAACCATAAGAAAATATTACGGTTCAACTAACCCAAGATTAAGTGAATCAAAGAAAATCTGAATAACTAATAGTACAATGTAGAAGTATGATTTTGGAAGTGAAAAGAGTACATTTAGTCCAAAAGACATGAGTAAAATAGTCGTAAAACTTATACTCGCTCTTAAAACTTTGAAATCGCCATATGAGTCGAAGTGACAAAGAAAACATATTTCTATTAGTCGTTACTTTCATTTCCAAGGGTACAAATTTCGGCCGAATTCCAACTTATAAGCCTCTATTAAAGAAGACTCGAATACCTCAGATGATTCAAGTTAGTTTCATCCTCAAACTCTTACTCGTGTCGCGAGTACATCTACCTAGCCCTCGAGTGCAAATTTGGGCAGCACGCCCTTTGTATTTACCTATTTTCCAGCCATTTATGGCTTCATTATTTTCCTCAAGCAACCCCAAAACACATACACTTAATCTCATCACAATAGCCATTCAATAGGCTCAAAATCATCCACGTACAACACAAGTATAATAATCCAATCGGAAGTCCAGTTTTGAAGGCAAAAGTCTAAACGGCAGATTCGACATCTTATAACATTTTGGTCACAACTAGAGTTACGTTTATCGGTTTGGGGTAGACTTTATACCGTTTCGAAACTAAGACATAGATCTACAATTCTCATGGAGACAACTCAACCCAGTTCTCACCCTAACTAGGTCAAATTTACCAAAACAACCCTCAGATTTTCCAGTTCGAAGCTCACTGTGAAATTCAACCAGCAGTCCTGATTCATTCAATCATATCTCCACACACAACTCCGATTCAGGTGATTCCAAAGCCATTTGAAAGCTAAGATACAAGGCTACAATTCTTAAGAAGACATCAAAAGCTAATTTGTGAGAACCCGAAAATTTTCTTTATTTCTGAGCATTATTTTATTCCTTTGCACCATTTTCTATATTTTCTTTATTCTATAAATTTTCTAGACATTTTATGAGTAAATAGGGTTTTAAAAATATTTTTTCTAGTATAAGTCAGTTTATGAGATTTTCGGAGTGAATGGTGGACGTGGGACCCGCTAGTGCGTTAAGTGAGATAAATTCGGTCAATTAGGTTAAAGTTGTGCAGTAAGGCATTAAATTACTAGGTGTTAGGAGATAATTAGAGGTTAGTTAGATATTTAACCATTAGTAAGCAAGAGGATAATGATAAAATCTAAAAAGGGCCACGTGTCGCATTCCTACTTGAAGATGACTTGCCTAACTTTCTTTGCCTTTACCAAAACTTAAATTTTGACCAAAATTCCATCCATTTCTTAGCTCTCTTGGCCGAAATTTTGAGGAAGAAAAAGAGAGAGAAAGTTCATCTTGCACTTCAATTTCCAAGCTCAATCTTGAGTTCCAACCATAGCTTTTGCAAATCACTCCATAAAAGTGCTAGTCAAAGTAGTTTCTAAGGTTGTTGTGGAGTAATTTTGGGAGGAAGAAGCCTAAGTCATCATTTTTCTTGAGGTTCCAAGGTAACTTGCTAAGGAAATCCCTCTTTGTTCTTAATAATTCCAAATTTGTGGCTTAAAGTTGTAGTTGTGGTAGTTTTATGAGAATATTTCATGGTTTGAAGTAGTTTAGTGGTAATTTTCAGTTTTATGGGTGAAAATTCTGATCTCATATGATACTTGAGGGTTTTTTATTGTTTTGATATGAATTATTGAGGTTTTGTGGGATAGAATACTCTACCTAAAGAAATTTTCTAGATTACATGCACAAATTCCAGCTTAGGGTTTCTATATGGTAGTAATCTGCCCTGTTTTTGCACTGTATGTTCGTCTTTGAGGAAGACCGAATCAGCCCTTTCTCAAAACATGAAAGTTATAGGTATTTGAGTTAGCTAGCTACTGGTAAACTTTCAGCTCAATCGGAGCATGGTAGGATGTGAAATGACCGAAATACCCTGACTGCCACAAGCTGCAATTCGTAAACAGTTTTGTGAATTCACCAGTTTAGGCTGCATTTTTCACCCTGATTCGTATCCAATTAGCTTTTGGCCAAAACACAAAAATTGTAGCCCTATATTGTAGCTTTCCAAAGCCTCTGAAAACACTCCAAACGGAGTTGTGTAGCCTGAGTTATTGCTGGTTAAAGTTAGTACTGACAACCAGACTGATCATAAACTTTTGGATCTGTGATTGGCAAATTCGACTTAGATAAACTATAAATTAGGTTAGGTGGCCTTCATGAAAGTTGTTCCCCCCTGTCTTAGCTTCGAAATAGTATAAGGTTCACCCCGATTCGATAACCATAGCTCTGGTTATGACTAAAATACTACGAGATGCCAAATCTGCCATTTAGCTTTTGTTTTCAAAATTGATATTTGCTTGTACTATTGCACTTGTGTTGTACTTGGATGATTTTGGAGCCTAATGGAAGGGCTATTGTGGTAAACTTACTTGTGTGTATTGTGGGGCTGAATTAAGGAAAAGAAGGAAGCCATAAATGGCTGGAAATTTGGTAAACGCAAAGGGCGTGCTGCCTAAATTTATACGCGAGATTTAAGTAGAGTTACACTTATCTTGAGTAAAACTTTGAGGACGAATCTAACTCGATTTGTCTAGGTTATTCGAGTTTCCTTTTGTGGAGATATATAAGTTGAATTTCGGCCGAAACTTGTACCCTTGGAATTTACAACTGATAGAAATACCCTTGGAAACTTGTACCCTTGGAATTTTACAACTGATAGAAATACGTTCCTTTCATTTCTTCGACCCAAACGGCATTTTGCACATATAATGGCTTCAAAATTTCACCCGTTTGAAAAGTGATCAAGGGTTTTACGAATAGTCTCTAAATAAGTCTCAATTACTTGATTCTCGTTAAACGAAATGTTTAAGTTTCGAGCCTTAGTTACTTTTCAATGCTCTTAACCAATATTTCCTCGCAGATTTGAACTCCAAGAACGGAGTAATACCCAAAACCAACGTGTAAAGGCACTGCATCTGTTGTGAGTGTACCATCCCCTTAAATTGGTGCTTATCTGATTCATCTGTACTTGCAACTTGCAACTTGATTATCTGTGACTTTTGTATACTTCGTATGAAACGAGGGTGTACTTTATCACACTCGTTTCTCTCATCTGGTTATTCTGGTTCCTGTATACTGTATAATCTGTATTTGTTCTCTGTATCTGTTATCTGTACCTGTTTTCTGTATTTGTTGATGTCGTTTGGAAGATTAAATCCAACGACCATTCTATGACCTTTGAGCTCAAAAACCGGGGGCTAGTTACTCGAGTCGAGCCGGCAAGGGCCGGTCGATTAGATAACGAACCACGGTAGTCCACTCTAGGGAATTTTTGGGTATTGGAGACTCTGGATTTCCGGTATACTCGAGTATTACCAACCACTGTTACTGCTGAGGTGTTCGGGCCCGGTGAGGGGTATGTTTGGTGGACGGAATCGGCGTTAAAGTGATGCTCTACTGGACGGGTTACTTTATTTGAAAGTTGACGGAGTGTCAACTACTATTTGATCAAGCTCCGATGAAGTAATGAGAACTTTGGCTCCTGAGAGCCACCTGTATCCTTTCCATTTGAAGTATTTATTCATTTCCCTATCTGGTGTGTACAACTGCATGATTGATATGTGAAATGCCATGATTCGTGACTACTTGTACTTTTGGTACCTCATTGAGCGTAAGCTCACCCCCTTCCCGTTATCTTTGTTTTCCTTACAGGGAACAACACTTTTGAAACCGTGATTTTGAAGAAAGGGTCGAGGCTAGTGTAAATGTTCTTTTGTTATGCTCTTTTGTAATCAAAACCCTAATTTTACTTCGAACAAGTATTTCCCTTGACTTGTAAAGTTCCAACGTATGTATATAAGTAATTATTCATGTTTTCTCCGTATATTTGTTGATGAATGTAGGCCTTTGTGTTCTGATTTGGGTAAGCTCCGATTGTTGGGTTCTTTGGGTTCGATTGCGCGTAAGTTAGGGTTTGTGTGATTCGACTTCGTAGTCCTGGCGAGAGTTGGGCAGGCGGTCGCCAAACCCTTTGGTTCGCCTTAGGGGAAGTGGGGCTGTCACATAATTCATTCATCTTCCAGCCAAACGAGCCAATTACATATGCTGATTTCCAGTTTTGGGCAGAAAACAGGGCAGCAGGGGTAAAATAGTCATTTCATAGGATACAGTACTCCGATTGAGCTGCAATTTTTATAGGCATAATCTACACTCAATTCTCTACAACTTTCATGTTTTGAGCTAAGCCCAATTCAGCCTCCATCGGCCGAATGAACACTGGTCAGAACAAAGCAAGAAAATTCTCTAAGAAACTGAAATCTACACATCATCACTTCTAACCAAGAAATATTGCACAAAACTACTAAAATGACAACCACAAGCCACTAAATTACAACTATTGGAAGCAAAAGAGAGATGTTCTTAGCAATTTACCTTAAAACCTCAAAGAAAATGGTAGCTTAGTCTTTCCTTCACCAAAACAACTCCACCAAAGCCATTAATCTTCCTTAGTGATCACTTGTATGGTGTAGTTTCAAATTTGGTTGGTTAAAACTCAAGATTTGAGCAAGGTTGGAAGATAGAATTTGAAGAAGTTTCCCTTGTTTCTTTCCTCAAGAGGTTCAGCCAAGGAGGTGCAAAAATGAGAGAAAATTGGTCAAAAATTGGTTTTAGTAAAGGTGAGGAAGACTTGGTCAAGTCCAACATCCAACCGGTTTGCGACACTTGGCCCTTTGAATGTTTTAAGCTTATCTTCTCTTCCCCAATGATTCATCTATCTAGCTAACCTCTAATCATTTCCTAGCATCATGGAAATAAAATCACTTAATACTTCATCACCTAATCGGCAAAATTTTATCGCACTAGCGGGTCCCATGTCTAATACTGTACTCCAAACAATTGTACACTAACTTATACCAGGAAAATGATTTAAAAAATTGCACTCACTTGTAAAATGTATAGAAAATTTAATATTTTCAAGGACAGTATAAAAATGTAGGCAAGGAAATAAAATAATACTTGAAAATGTGAAAATTTCGGGTTTCTCACAGAAGCAATCTTGTGGAGTTTCATGGGAAATTTGGTGGAGAAATCTGATCTCATCTAGGGTTTAAAGAGGTAACCCTTCACATCCTTTAATCTTTCCAATTTCTTCAAGATTGAAGTTTAGTTTTCATGGGTTTGAAACCCTAATCGTGTTTAATAGGCTAGCGGACTTGAGGAACTTTATTTCTCGCTTTAAATCATAGGCTAGCGGTCTTGAGGAGGCTTGTAGGTAGCTGACTTGAGGCTTGATTGTTTGATTACGGTTGTTTATGTGATGAATGAGATGATTATGGTTAGAAAGTGGAGAGAAATCGAAGGAAACTTGGAAAGGGAGCTGGCCGAAAATTCTGTCCATGTTGTTCTGTTTTTATTTCAAAAATTTTGATGGTTGGTTGGCTGTGAAATTGATGGATATATGTTGTATGTTGTGTGTACAAAGTGCCTTTTCAAAAATCGTATTGGATGGTTGTGCAAAACTTGAGGTTTGGTGAAGATTCAAATCTGGAAAACACATGGCAGGGTACTTGGACAGTGCTTCTTTGTCCGAACTTAACTCTTTGTACAAAAGTAAAAATTGAGTGCCGTTTATGGCATTAAAAACTAGACATTCATAACTTTCCAATGGTATAAAATTTCCCTGCTAGTTCAGTTTGAGTGAACCGTAGCCAGTCAGCAAATTTGGTTGTTCTGTTTTGACTGTCTATTCGAATGAAATTGGGAAGCTGAATATTGTGGCTCGATTTTGTCCCATTTGTTAAAAGATTTTCGGAATGATGTCTTCTGATGAATTGTAGAATTTGGAACCTAGTTTCCAAACGCCATAAACCATTCTCAATTTGGGAGTTATATAGAGCTAGATATGGTTTGATTTCAAAAATGCGACAAAGCTGGAAATTGGAAACTTTTCCCTTCCTTTGCTGACCGAACGGTCAAATCTGTTTTGGGATGTTATATTTCAAAAATTTTAGTCTAATTTAAGCATAAATTACTTATTAAATGTTTCTGGAATCTTGGTTTAAAAAATGGAGTGACTTGGGGCTGAATTCGTTGGACAAAACGTTTGAAAAAGAAAGAGAAACGTGATGGCATATTAGCTTTGAAACATTTCACAAACTTTGGTCATTTCGTTAACTGCTTCCCATGCCAATTTTTTACCTAAATTTTGGCAGAGAGGTAGTCCATATATGGAAGTTTAATTGTACCAAATTTTGTAATAATTTCAATACCATTTCGATTACCCAAAATGATGCCCAAAGATTGCTTTTTCAAATCTGGAAATCCACTGATTCAGATTACAAAAATCAACTGAATTCAAACTGCTATATCTTGTTGCTCAAAACTCTGAATTTAATTCGCTTGTTGTGTTTGAAACTTTGTATGGAACTCTTATTGTGTTAACAAATTTCAAAGGCTGATTCACCTTTCTGTGAATTTTGCCCGAATTTCCAAATATCGCCGAAAACCAAGACTGGTTCTGTCCTTACCTTCTTCATCGGCAACTTTGAGCTGAATATGAAGGCTCTCCGTTAGAATCTTGGAAAAAGTATCTTCTAGGAACTTTTAGTACTTTGAATCTAGTTTCCAATGGTATAAATTTTTCCATTTGTGGACCTACGAACTCAAAGATCTGATTTTACCAAGTTTATCGCGCAAAGCTCAAAATTCATGATTTCTTGGGAAATGAGTTTTTGAGAAACCTTTCATTGTCTTTCCGATATCGATCATCCGTTTAAACTCATTTTCATGGAGGATGCAAGTTTCACTTGTGACTTTAATCCTCACTTTTGAATCTCGATTTTTGAGATATTAAAGCTCTTTAAGACATTGTCTTAGTATTACGCAAGTGTACATTCTTCCTTGTTTGGCAAGGGGTTTGTAAGTAATTGTGAGTGATAGTTAATTGTTATTTCTTCAGGCGCTCAAGAGGATCATGAAGAGAATCCTGGAGCCGACCACTAAAGATCTTATTTGCACTTACTGACTTATTTTGAATTGGTGAGTGTCAAGTGTCTGAATTGTTGAAATTACTTGAATTGCTTCTCATTGATTAAATGGTTTAGAATTGTCGAGTCGAGTGTGTACTTTATCGCACTCGTTCTCTTTGAATTGGTTATATAATTGAATTGCTCATAATTGAATTGTATATGGTTGATTAAATGTCGATTGGAGTGAATCTCATCGACTTATAATTGTAATTGGGGGACGCCCAAATCTCAATTGGCCGATCTTGCGACTCGAACCAGCATGGGCTTGGTCGAGAAGCTCGGTGAAACCATGAGATAATCAAAAGTTTGATCTATTAAGAGATCTTGCTTGGCATACTCGTAGAGTAGTGCCTTTTATAAAAGAAGTGCGGGTCCAGAGCAGGGGTTGTAACGGTGAACAGGAGAGTAGAGTAAATGGAGTTCTACAGACTTAATACCTACCCGGTTGACGGAGTGTCATCGAGGGGAAGTATTTGATCGAGCCTTGGCGAAACAAGTGAAATTTAGCTCCTGAGAGCTCCTGTATCCTTATTGAATGTGTGTTATTATTATTTGTGAATTACTTGAACTTTCTTGTTTTAATTCTCGTACAAATGCCATGGTTATGTGAACTATGTGTTTGCATGTTTTCTTGGCCTCAATGAGTGTCAACTCACCCCATTAGTTTGTTCTTCCTTAACAGGAGCTCGGAATGGAAAGAATTTTGGGGAAAGCCGACTTGTTTACTTTTGATTAGAATTTTGAGATGTAATTGACTAGTTATCATAGTAGTTGTATTTTGGGAAGGTTTATGTAATTTTGAGAACTTGTGGTGTAAAACTTGAAAGTTTATTTAAGGGAGAGACTTCTCCTTATTCTGACTTTTATTATTTGGTTGTGTACCTTTAAGTTTAAATTTGACTTGTACCAAATCCTGGCGAGAGTTGGGCAGGCGTTCCGCGGATACCCTTGGGAGAAGTGGGGGCGTCACAAAATTTAGTACACACACCTCACTAGTCGGTCACACAACCATAATGCATTACGAAACTTCACATGCACCAAATTATAGAAGGAAAACAATAAAAATCTTGACTCAAACTATGAAAGTATTTAAGAAATTAAGGCAAATAAATTAAAGTAAAAGAAAATATCATCTAACTTATTCAAATGAAGAGAATATAAAAAACAATTTTCGGGTCCTCACAAGTATAATATCCAAAACACTTAAGAACAATTTTGAACTGTCTGTAATTTTCAAAAAAATTTCCAATTCCATTTGGTGACCAATAGCTGAACTAACCAAGAAGTTATCGTGTTAGTAGTAAGGGAAAGCAAAATCCCTAAGCATTTCCACATAAAAAAATGAAAGTGAAATATAAACCCTCAAAGTGTCATAATCTAAGAGTATAATGTTCTTTTTTCTAATATTTTCCCTCCTATTTCTGTGATGCCTTCAATCTTAAGAATTAAACTCTTCCTTCAAAAAAAAAGCAATAAAAAAGGGTGCAAGTCTACTTTGATACGAATATCCCACAAGGTAAAAAGAAAGAAGGCTTTTGGCACCTAAAATTCCGTCAAGCACTAACACAAGGCCAAATTCGTAGATTTGCAATTAACCTTGCTCTCTAGACCAACTTTATGAACCTAACCAAAGAATATCTCCTTCAAAACTAAAATTCACATAAAAGAAACATATTAGTTATCAGAAATAGAAAACTATCAAAGCAAAAAAAAATTCCAATTAACTTGATGCAATGGGTACAAGCAAAGGTGTGTTTGACAAAACTGAAATCTGAAATTTGAAATGTAAAATTTGGTATTTGAAATCTTCCATGATTTGAAGGTTGCTTTTTGGCTATAGTTTCTAGAGCTGCAATATGTTGTGGCATGGCCCTAATTTTTGGAACTAGTTGAACAACGACCTGAGGGTCATGAGCAAGGACGTGGTGATTGCGCTGCAGCGGTAGCTAGGGGTAGCAGGTCTGCAGAGATGCCTTCCGTGCGAGTTGGGGAAGGTGCGCAACCTGACTGGGGCCGAATAGAACAGCACGCAGCGGGCTTTGGTGATGTTCCGGAATGAGATGCAGCCGAGGAGGAGCTACGGGAGGTGCAAGGAAGGGTGGGTAACCTTTCTCCGAGGGGTGAACCGCAGAAGGTGTGATTGGGTGGCCAGCCATCGTCCTCTACTGCTTTGAATCCAGAACCTGGGGTGCTTTTGCAATCCATGGTGCGACAAGGTGGGAGTCCTCCAGTGGCCCAATCGAAGAAGAGAGGTACTCGGGTCAATCTCCCATCTGATCGTACTTTACGCTCTCGGGTTATTTCGTCAACTACTTCCTCCTCCGTTTTGTCTAATGATTAAGTTCTTGTTTTGGAATATTCGAGGTGTCTCGCGCGCCCCTCACCTTAAAAGACTCCGTAAATTAGTTAAAATGTATTCTATTTCTTTGGTGGCGATTTGTGAACCTAAGTTTTCCCTGTTAGACATGGATATGATTCGGGTAAAGGTGGGAATGGATTTTGCGGTTGCAAACCGGTGGGGTAGCGTTTGGGTGATTTACAAGTCTGCATTTTCTTGTCATATAATAGGGGAATCCGATCAGCACCTCTCATTGTGCATCGGATCCCAGTTGATTGCTGAGGAGGTTTATTTTTCTTTTATTCATGCCAAGTGCACTGCCCAGGAGAGGGAGGGTTTATGGGTACAATTGCTGCATGACAAGCCGAAGGTACGGCCATGGTTCCTTGTGAGGGATTTCAATGTTATTGTGAGTGTGGAGGAGAAAAGGGGTGGCTTACCTTTTCGGCATTCCGAGGGGGTTGAATTGTCACAGTTTATGTAATTGGCAGAGGTTAGGGATGCGGGTTTCTCGGGTTCTAAATATACCTGGTGCAACAACAGGCAAGGAATGGCTAGGGTGTGGAAGCGGTTGGACAGGTTGCTGCTCAATTCGGCTGCCATGCAAATGGAGAATTCTATCATCGTGCAACACTTGGGGAGAGATCCATCCGACCATGCCCCTCTTTTGCTTTCGGCGGCAACGAGCTTGGATGGAAAGCCAATGCCATTTAGATTCTTGAATGTTTGGGCTACGAAGCCAGGTTTTCTGGATGTGGTTAAGGAGAATTGGTCTACCGCCTTCACGGGGTCGCCTCTCAGAGTGTTGTCAGATAAATTTCGACTGGTTAAGCAGGCCCTTCGCCAGTGGTCCCGGAACTCTTTTGGTGACATTTCCTTAGCAATTCGGACGGTGGAGCAGAAGGTGCTTGAAGCCGAGATATCACATGATACTCATCCGTCGGACAAGTTGTTCTTGAATCTACAGGAGGCCCGTGCACATTTGAGGAATGCTTTGGTGGTGGAAGAAGAGTTCTGGAGGCAGAAGGCTCGTGTTAAGTGGCTGTGCAATGGCGACAAGAACACGAAGTTTTTTCATGCCGTAGTGACTGAGAGGAGGAGGAAGTCGGTTATTCATCGAATTAGGAAAATAGATGGTGCCTAGATAGATGATGAGCCAAGTATCTGTAATGAGGCCGTTTCTTTCTTTCGGGCTTTGTTTACAGACGAGGGGGGAAGGACGTCAAGTGACATGCTCGAGGTGATCCCACAGCTTCTCACTGAAACCGATAATAATATGTTGACTAGGGATCCATCGTTGCAGGAAGTTAAGGATGTCATTTTCTCGATGGATGGCGAGAGTGCTGTGGGCCCGAATGGCTTCACAGGGAGGTTTTTCACAGCTGCCTAGGAGGTGATCGCTGAGGATGTGCATAGGGCTATATTGAGCTTCTTTTGTGGTGCAATGTTGCCCAGAAGTATCACCGCGACTGCAATTGTACTACTTCCCAAGGTTCCATGCCCACAAGATTTTACACAGTACCGGCTGATTAGTTTAGGGTAAAATACCAAAAACTCCCCTGTGGTTTGACAAATGTACATTTTACCTCCCTATGGTTTGAAAACCTACAATTTAACTCCCTGTTGTTTCAACTAAAGTGAAAGTCTGACAGAAAACATCTACAATAACGGTATTTGAGTGCCACGCACTTCTGCTGAGAGTTGTGGTTACGATAATATTTTCACTTGCCAAAGATACCCCCATGTGTTTCCAAACCATAAGGAGGTAAAGTATATATTTGGCAAACCACAGGGGGGTTTTTGGTATTTTATCCATTCTCAAATGCACGAAAAATTTCTTCCGAGGGATTGACTTATAGAGAGGCAATTTTGACATTTTCCATTCAGACATTAGTTTAGATGTTTTCCGTCAGACTTTCACTTTAGTTGAAACGACAGGGAGTTAAATTGTAGGTTTTCAAACCATAGAGAGTTAAAGTGTACATTTGGCAAACCACAGGGGGGTTTTTGGTATTTTACCCATTAGTTTATAGTTTATGCAATTTTGTCAACAAGGTTATTTCCAAGCTTCTCTCCTCCCGTTTGGCTCGGGTTTTTCCCCATATTATTTCATAGCAGCAGAGTGGTTTTGTGCCAGGGCGGCAGATGGTGGATAATTTTCTTATTAGCTCAAGAGTTGTTGAGTGATATCAAACGTCCCAACAGAGGAGGGAATGTGATGCTCAAGCTGGATATGATGAAGGCGTATGACAGGGTAACTTGGCTTTTTTACTCCAGGTGCTGCAACGGTTTGGGTTTAGCGAGGTGTGGATTGATATGATTTGGCGTTTGATTTCGAACGTCTGGTTTTCAGTGATTGTGAATGGACTGCCACACGAGTTCTTCAAGTCCACACGAGGTCTGCGGCAAGGCGACCCAATTTCTCCGGCCTTGTTTGTTATTGGAGCCGAGGTTCTTTCTCAGTCCCTAAATGCTCTGGCGGAACACAGTAGATTCAAGCCATTTAAAATACCGAGTGGTTGCCCTATGGTCAATCATTTGGCTTACGCTGACAATATCGTGATTTTCACTAGCGGCCTGAAAGCTTCTATAAAGTTGGTCATGAAGATGTGGATGGATACTGTGCAGTTTCAGGGCAGCAGGTCAATTGTCAGAAAAGCTGTTTTTAGGACACCCCTCCTTGCCACCACAACGCCGGGCACTGATCGAGATGATAACGGGTTTTCCGTACAAATCATTCCCAATCAAGTATCTTGGCTGTCCTCTATATGTTGGAAGGCGACAGATGAGTTATTTTGTCGATATCTGCACTGCTGTAACATCTCGAATATTGTCCTGGAAGCAACGGGTGCTCTTTACTGGGGGCAAAGTGGTGTTGTTGAAGAGCGTCCTGGCGTCAATGCCGATCCACCTGTTAGTAGCGGCGTCACCTCCAAAGGGAGTCTTCGCGTCACTGGAAAAGGTGATGGCAGACTTCTTGTGGAGTTCGACGGGTGATGGTCCTAGATACCATTGGATAAGCTGGGGGGATTTGTACCGTTCGCAAACCGCGGGAGTGATTGGAATTCGCAACATTGTAAAGGTGTATGACGTCTTCTCCGTTAAGCTCTGGTGGAACTTTCGACAGAAGAAATCTCTCTGGGCAAAATTTTTATCCGCAAAATATTGTAAAGAGGTCAATCCTTGCTTGGCAGACGAGGGCTGTTCGTCGTCTCACATTTGGCGGAGGAGCACATTGGCTGGGTCCTGGGGGAGGGCGCGATGGATTTCTGGCACGACAATTGGTTGGGTACGAGTGCTTTATGTCAGCAGGTGGAAATTTTTCAGGAGCACGTGGTGTCGGATTTTGTTTCTCAAGCACAAAGGGATTTATGGTTACTTCACCAGGTTCTAGGGTCAAAGTTGGTTAGGCGAGTGGCGAAGGTTTCTTCTCCATCCCCTCGGAGCTCCGATAGGATGGTATAGGACTTAGCGCATGATAGGGCCTTCTCGGTTTCCTCGGCTTATTCCCTTGTTGCGCAGGAGGATAATTGCTCGTGGGTGTTTTCTCAGGTCTGGCTCAAGGGTTGTCCTATCAAGATTTCCTTCTTCATGCTACGATTATTGCGGCTACGCCTTCCCCTGATGAGTCTCCGACGACGGTTTGGGGTTCAGGGTCCGTCAAAGTGTCATTGTTGCTCTGAGCCGGAAAAGGAGGAGGTTAATCACGTCTTTTGCACCGGTGAACTAGCCCAGGTGGTTTGGAGTAGATTCCAGTATGGCCCAGGGAAGCTCGTGGTGTCCACATTTAGACATATGGTGATCAGGTGGTGGCTGCACCGGGGGCAAAATCGGTATATCAAGTTCGTTTATCGCCTTCTACCGATGCTGGTCTGTTGGGAGCTGTGGAAAGCGAGAAATAGGGCAGTGTTTGATGGGAGGAAGCTGGTGTGCACGGAGGTGGTGGACCAGGTATTTCAACAGCTACAAGTATTATTTCATTGCCACTTCCCGGAGATGACGTGTTCTTTTGGCTCTTGGGAGGTTTTTCACTCTGTTGTGTCTGGGCTGAGACGGAGGGTTTCAATACTTCCGGTTAGTTGGGTGGCTCCTGTGGCAGGGTATAAGCTGAATTCTGATGGTTGTGCTAGGGAAAACCCGGGGACGAGTGGGGGGTGGGGGTGTGGTTCGCGATTGCCAAAGGAAGCTCATCTTTGGCTACTCCTGTTTCTTTGATTCTTTGACGAGTTTACATGCGGAGCTCAAGGCCATGCTTTTTGGGGTCCGGCTATGTGTTGCTCGTGGCTTGCATGTGTTGCATGTCGAGGCTGACTCGCTTGGCTTGGTGCAGATTATGCAGGGGCGGCAGGGTTGCCCGTGGAAGCTGCAACGGGAGGTGGATGAGTTGCTAAGCTATCAGCAGCATTTCCGAGAAATTACTCATTGTTATAGAGAGGCGAACAAGCCCGCGGATTACTTAGCCAACTGGGGAGCAGATACGGGGCATGAGAGCATTTTTAACAGCCACTGCGACTTGCCAACCATTGTTCGTGGGGAGATTGCCATGGATCGTTTAGGTTGCCCTAACTTTCGTAGGAGATTTGTATGACTTTCTGTTGTGCTGATCAATAAAATCATATAATTTTGGAAAAAAATTGATGAACTAATCATTCTTGTCATGACACAATTCTTAAGAAATAAGCAGGATTTATAAGAATTAGATTTTGATGAAAATGGGTAATAATATATTACAATCTAATTTGAAAAAGATTAGGATAATTTTCATGTATAATAGGCTTAACTTATTTGAATTTTTTTTGAGGATTTAAAGATTAAGATTGAGTAGATATGTTGAAAATTTAGAAGATAACGAGTGAAAAAAGATTGATAGAGATGGTGAAAGGGATTTGTTGAGACGAGGCAGTTGAAGGGGAAAAAATTGGAGATAATATTGTTTCTAAGATCTAAACTTACAAAAACTAGACAAAGTTGGACTCAGAGATTAACGCAATTCAATTTCATAAACAGAATGTGTAACATCCGAATACTAACAAATTGACATGTAAATATTCTTCAATTAAGTATGCCATGTAGAAATGAGAAACAACCGTTGTAGACTGGAGTATGACATGTATACATACACACACATACATATATACATGAAACATATTACACACATAATGTTTATATTCAACTAGTTGTAGACTGGAGTATGACATGTTATGGCTATTACTATTTATTCATTTTGTAAATTTATATATGATTGATGAGGATCAATCCTATGCCTAGAACTAATATCCTAATCCCCTGTTTTCTATAAGTATACAGATCATTCACCGCATATAATAGAGGTATGAGGGTTGATCCTGCAAGGAATATAATCCAAATACTAAGACTCTAACTCACTCTATTATTTAGATTAACAAGAAATGAAGGAAAAGTAAATGACAACAATATTATACTAGTGTAGTGGAAACAAATGAGAATGGAGGGACTCAACTAAATACAAGTGTCGTTGGGTCTAGAATGCACAAATAGCTCAAGATTAGATTTCATGTGGTTAAACTCTCACTAAACTCTCGTGTCTTGCAAGGGATTTCATTTCCAAAGTAATCTAGACTTGTTTTCACCAATGAATTGATTGTTACCGACACTAAGTTTCCCTACTTTCATGTTGAAATTACTAGTGATAGTTCATTAAGATCAAGGAAATGAACAACAAATCCACCCAAGTGTATCACTATTTTTAGATGCCTACACCTTAGATTTCAAGTAATCTACATCCATCATTGTTAACAACTAAAATTGACTAACAACAACAAGCATAAATTTGTAAATGGTGATCAAGCATTTACAAATATTGAAACAAGGATTAGATAAACTAACAAGTACAAGATATAGCAAGTATAACCACAATCACCCTATCATCGAGATATATAAATTTCTATTATCCCTAGAACAAGTATATTTTGTTAAACATAGTGAATGAAAAAGAAAAACTCGTGTCTTTATGTAATTCAACATAAACCGAACAATATAGAGAAAGAGAGAGTGAAGAAAATGCTTATTCAATTGATGAAACAAGTGTTTCCAAGTTCCTTTTTCTTCAATGTCTTCAACACATGAAACTACATCAAGAGTTTATCCATGGAAGATGAAAAGCTATGAATTATGAACTAGAGAGAAAAAGTTACAAAAAATAGCTAAGTATGTATCTACTTCATAATTCTTGTTGTTTTCTGTGACAGCCCCACCTCTCCCTAGAGCAAAACCTAGGATATTAGCGGACTGCCTGCCCAGCTCTCGTCGGGCTCGGTCGATCAAAGAACTAGCAACTCAAGATAACCAGTGGAATAACTTCAAATCAAAGCGTACAAGCCCTAATGGCATATAATCGTCAAGCCAACTTTCCAAACTTAGAATGTCAAGCTAAATGTCAAACTTGCCACTCCACACTACAATTACATAACATAAGTCGAATTTATGAATTCAAACTTACAGGAGTCAAAAGTAAAGTCTGTGACAGCCCCACCCCCCTAGGGCGTACCCTAAGGGTTAGCGAACTGCCTGCCCAGCTCTCGCCAGGACTACTAACGGTCACATACACGCAATTATAAACATTTCGGGAGGTATACCAACAAGTAAGGGTAACAATAAGCGCGCAAAACGAAAACGGAAAAACGGAACGGACGTGAACAGTACCTGCCACGCCACAATCCGGCCGGATTCTTGGCCGGATTGGAGGCAGTGACCAACTCAAATTTTTTTTTCAAAAACACCCCAAATCCGGCCACATATCCGGCCAATATCTGGTCGGATTCTGATGAACAGTAACCGGCCAGAATTTTTCTTTTCCCTCGTTTGACGTCCGAACTCGTCCGAACGCGTCCCAAACACGGCTAAACATTAAATCAACATAAACAAGTACATTTCCAATAAAGTACATCATATATACATGAGAAAATATGTACACATAACCCACTCTAGGGTTCTCAATTCAAAACAAATGTCCAAGCCCCACATTAGGGTTTCTAAAGTCGAGGAGCTATACGAAAGTACAAAAGAATGCCTATCTAGCTCTACTCGCTTCACAAAACTCATGGTTTCCAAAAACATGCCCTGTAAGGAAAACAAAAGAACGAGTGTGAGCTTTCGCCCAATAAGGTACTAAAAGTCATGCAACCAAGGTTCACAAATGTAGTGATTGCTCAATGATACACAACTAGCACACATGGGAAGTAAACACCAAACCAATTTCAAAATGAAAGGATACGGGTGGCTCTCGGGAGCCAATTTCCCCTTGCAACACTTGATCACCTTCAGTTGACCCTCCGTCAACGTTCAACGGACAAGTACGACCGTAGATCACCGCTTTACTCCCAATACCTTCCACCATACATTCCCCTACCGGGCCCGAACACCTCACAGAAATCAGGAGGTAATACTCGAGTATACCACAAAGTCGAGGAGCTAACGCTCTACTCGACACACAGTAACCTCATGGCTCGTTACCTAATCGACCGGCCCTTACCGGCTCGACTCGATGAACGGCCATTGAGGCTTGAGCTCAGTTATCACAGTAAAGTCGTAGGGCTCATGCCCCATACGACATGAATCCAGGCACAATCCAATTCCCACATATTTAGTCAAATTCACAAATATTCAGAGATCAGTTGTACACATAAGAGAACGAGAGCGATAAAGTACACTCTCGCCTCGAGCACAGAAACCACAGTTATCCAAATCAAGGATTCAAGTACACAACCAAATTAAACACAATTCATGTATAGTACACTCACCACTTAAGCAAGCGAATCACAAGTTTTCGCCCGATGGGTGTCCGGAATCACCGGCTCGACCTACAAGAAGCAAGAAACTACAGTTGAGACTGGAACACGAGTCGAATGCCTCTTAAGCGAACTACTAAAGCAAAATGCAAATATAGCTCAAAAATGGAAAGTACTTTGATTTTAAGGCCAAAGGTGTAAACAACCCCAAAACCTCACATTTTTACTCAATCACAACCTAAACGCACGAAACCCTAATTTTCTCGACACTCGGACAGCATTTCTCCTAAAATTCAGCTTTTCCCTCCTACAATTAAACATTAATTTATATCCAAACCAAACTCAATTGCCTCAAACCAATCATAAGTCACTCAATAACCTTCATTAGGGCCACAATACCCTTCATTCACAACCAATTGCAAGATTACTAACCAATTATAGAAAATCCCCAAATTCCAAAACCCTAAAACTGAAATTTTTGTCCAAATCTGAAATTTTCCGCAATTAACCGCAATTCATATACAAGAGCTCCAATTGGCTCAATATTAAACCATCAATCCAAGGCTAACTAACATTTATCATTTAAAACAGAAAAATTCCCCAAAAATCAGAAATTTACTCAACTTCCAAATAAACCATCAAATCATTCATAAATCAAGCTATTAAGCCACCATAGGCCACTAATTTAGCATTATTAGAACCAAAAGTGAAGTTTCCAAGCAACATACCTCAACTCTCAAGAAAGTTTGTAGCTTAAGTGCTTAATCACCAAAATAGCTCCACCAATCACCTCTAACCTCCTTAGCAAGTGGATTTTATGGAGTAATTTGAGATTTAAACGGTTAGTTTGCAAGATTGAGCAAGAAATAGAACCAAAGTTGAAGCCTTTCTCTCTTCCTTTCTCTCACAAAATTCGGCCAAGAGGGGAGCAAAAGTGAAGATGGTTTGGGTCAAAATTAGCTTTTGGTAAAGGTGGTCAAAAGTTAGGCAAGCTCCATCCAATGCACTCGCGACACGTGGCACCTTTGTATGTTTTAAACTTATCCTCTTACTCACTAAGGTTAATCTATCCAAGTAACCTCTAATCACCTACTAACACATAGTAATTAAATCCCTGTACGGAAATCTTGACCTAATTGGCCGAATTTCTCTCACTTAATGCACTAGCGGGTCCCACGTCCACTATTCACTCCAAAAATCTCGTAAATTGACTTATACTAGAAAAATATTTTTAAAACCTTATTTACTCATAAAAATGTCCAGAAAAGTTATAAAATAAGGAAAATGTGGAAAACGGGTGCAAATAAATAAATTAAAGCCTAGAAATAAAGAAAATTTACGGGTTATCACAAAGTCAACTAAGCAAAAGGTTACAACTCGAAGTACAAGTTCAAGCAAAAGATAAAGCTTTGAAAGCTCTTGCCCCTATGTCCATCCCACATCTGTTAAGGAAAACAAAGGAAGTGGGGTGAGCTAAAGCTCAGTGAGGTTCCAAATAAACAGATATGCACGTATCCAGATAAAGATATAAGGTAAACAAGTAACATAGTATTGTACTACAACAATGAAATCACAATTTAATTCAAGGATATGGGTGGCTTCCAAAAGCCAAATCCACTTGAACTTGATCATACAAGAATCCGTTGACTCTCCGTCAACGTTTGCATTTAAAGAATACAATGTCCGTAGAACTCCACTTTCTCCAATTCCCATCCACCAGTCAACCCCCTTATCGGGCCTGAACTCCTCAAACAGTAAGTAGGTAATACTCGAGTATACCGGTTTCCAGTTTTCAGTAAACAGTCCCCAAGGTTTATCGGCCTTCCTGACCAAGCCTTTGCTGGCTCGATATAACTGACTCACCTATGAGGTTGGGTACCCAAACAGTAGCAGTAGTTGATGGGTATCACCCAAACAACTCAAACACAGTCACATATAGAGAAATCACATCTCATAATAGTAGTATACAGAGTCTCAGTGGAATTGAGGGAGGTCGAGTGCGATAAAGTACACGCTTGCCTCAATTTTTATCAAAACAATGTTTAGCTCAAACAGTCGCAAATCAAGTATTCAAATATTTCACACAAACAGTTAACAGGTAGTGGAACACTCACCTGTCAAGCAATGTAGTGTTCAAACATCAAGTCCTTTGGTTACGTTCACCACCGTTTCCCAATCCTAGGGCAACAAGTGAAATCGTTAACAAACTAGGTTCAATTCCAACTCAAAAGTGAGCTCATTAGGTGACCGAGTGAGTGGTTAAATCTACTCAATTCACCATGCAAGTTAGGCCCAAAATGCAATAAAAGTTCAGGAAAAAACAAGTTTGACAAGTGCAAGAAAGTCTGGCAAAAGAAAAGTTTCATTCAAGCTCAAAGTGTTCTTCTCGGGAAAACGGCTATATCTCACTGCAGTCTCGGGAATCAGGTGCCGTCAGTGGTGTTGGAAACTAGATACACAGAGATTTCCAATGGTACCAAATACACACTCTAGTTCATCTCCTATCAGTACCAGTAGCTCGAACAAGTTGGCTAATTTTCCAGTCCTGCTCAGCCCTAAAACCCTAGCAAAGTTGCACTAGTTCTTGGTGCTAACTTCACTTGTTTTGGCTCAAATTCACCCAATTCATTCTCCTATGGTTCATATTCAGGGGAGAAAGGTATCTAGTACCATTGGAGCTCAAAATGCAATACACAAAAATGATTAAAAGAACCATAACAGTCTAGTCATTAAAAGGGACCAAAACAGTCCACTAGTGGTCCAAACAACCACTTTACTTGCTTAAATTCCATTTTAATTCACACCAAACCATGAACCAATGTTTAGCCAAGATTCTTAGGCTTAAATAAGGTACAAAAGAACCACAAAATCAAGGAGAAACCTCCCACTTCAAAGCTGGTTAGCCCAAGATAAACAAAACAGTCCACTAGTTCTTCATGTAACACCAACCTTCATCCTAACCTTGTTTTTCACTTAAACAACATGTCAAGTGTTATATTTAACTAAAAAGGGGTCTAAAACATGCTAATACATGAAGGAAAGCTATGAACAAAGCTCAAACATTTCATCAAACACATGGTAGACAAACTAACTAACCCTACTACCACTTGTTTAGTTCAAGAGTTTTCACCACAAACAACATCCATGCTACCTCTAGTTTGCCCTCAAAGCTTTAAATACTTGATATAACACCATAAAACCAAAGATTAAGGATCACATACCTCTCTTGTAAGAAGCTTGAGTCACCCAAACAACCACCAAACCAAAAGCTTCAAGCTTGAAAACACACTCTAGGGTTGAAGGCAAATCACTCACCAACTCAAGCTCTTGGTCTTATGATTTTTGTTCAAGATCAAACTAAGGTTGGAATAGCAAGAAGATGGAGTTTTCTTCCTTCCTTGAAAAGCTTCAAGATGGCCAAAATTTTGGAGGAAAGAAATGAAGAAAAGTTGGTTTAAAATTCCTCTAATCCTTTGGTCAAACAAGGTGGATGGCTAGGGTTTGGCCACTTGGCCCAATCTTGGCCCTTTCTTCCCTTAATCTTTGACTAATGATATTTCTACCCTTCCAAATGTACCAATGTCTAATTAACACCTCTAAACTATTATATAAAGTCCCAACTACTAACAAAAGGACACTTGGTCAAAGTGTGTGTGGTGAAATAAAATAAAACCAACTCAAGGAAATGTTACAATTCAAGTAAGAACAATAAAATGCAATGCAAGGGAAGTGTTATGAGTGATCTAGTTCTAGGATAATGCAAGTAATTTATGGGAGAATTTTATTCCTAAGTGAGGGTTCTCACACTCTCTCCCCCTTAAAGAATTTCGTCCTCAAAATTCTCACCTTGATCAATGAATAGCTCAGGATACTTTGCACGAATGTCCTTTTCCACTTCCCAAGTAGCTTCTTCTACTTCATGATTTCTCCACAAAACCTTTACCAAGGGGATCTGTTTAGTTCTTAATTCCTTTACCTTTCGATCTAAGATCTGTACCAGCTTTTTTTCATAGTCAGAGATTCATCAATGTCAATTTCTTCTGGCTTCAGTACATGGGTGGGGTCTGGATGATACTTCTTCAACATAAAAATGTGAAATACATCATGGATCCTGGATAGACTCGCTGGTAACTCCAACCTGTATGCTACATTCCCCACTCGTTGAAGAATTTTGAATGGTCCCACGTATCTCGGTTGACGCTTCTTTCCTTTGCCCGCCATGAGATTTTGAAGTGGTGTAACCTTTAGAAATACCTTGTCCTCAACTTCAAATTCCAAATCCTTTCGTCGATTATCGGCGTAGCTCTTCTGTCGACTTTGCGCTGTCTGAAGCCTCTGACGTATCACTTTCACCCTCTCATATGCATCCTCGATCCATGGTACTGCAACTGGGTCTAAAACTCTTCTTTCCCCTACTTCATCCCAGAATATTGGTGATCGGCATTTTCTTCCATAGAGAGCTTCATAAGGTGCCATTTGTATGGAAGAATGGTAGCTATTATTGTATGCAAATTCAACTAACGCCATGTATTGTCCCCAGCTTCCACCAAAATCCAAATTACAGGTCCTTAGCATGTCCTCAAGTGTCTGAATGGTTCTCTCCGACTGATATATCCTTAGCATGTCCTCAGTTTGGGGATGGTAAGTGGTACTAAAATTCAACTTGGGCCCCAAGACTCCTTGTAATTGTTGCCAGAAACGAGACACAAACCGCGGATCTCTGTCAGAAACAATGCTCACTGGGATCCCGTGCAATCTCACTATCTCGTCCATGTACAGTTGGGCCAATTTCTCCAAAGAATATCTCATATTTATAGGTAAGAAATGAGCAGACTTGGTCAACCTGTCTACTATTACCCAAACGGCGTCATGACCTTTTTGGGTACGGGGTAACCCTGATACGAAATCTATGATAATATGTTCCCATTTCCACTCAGGGATTTCAAGAGGTTGTAGAAGACTTGAGGGCTTCTGGTGTTCAACTTTCACTTGTTGGCACACTATAAGTGAAAGGAAATGAGTTTTCTCCAAACCGATTTATAGTAAAAAATTTCCAGCTTTGGACATCGAAAGCCTTGACCAGTTTTCTTCCAAACTTTTGACGATAATTGACATACTTTTACTCCATATTTTGTTTGAGACATTGATTTAGCATGCACATGGTTTTGCCCTTTGATTTGAACAAGAAAACTTTGCAAGTTTGGAAGTTACGTTGGGTTAAAACCTGCAAATTGATGTGTCTTCTAAGTGAAGCTTTGAAACTCCAAGTTTCTTATTTCTATTGAATTAGAGTTGATAGACTCTTGATGTATTATATGATCACAGGACTTGAGAGTGTCCAAGAGGAAGAATCAGGGTATGAAGTGAAAAGATTATAAACAATTGGTGAGTGTTCCAATTGCATGTTCCATGTTACTTGATCAAATATGACTTGTTGCTAAAAATTGTTAGGGATTTTGAATTGTTATTCCATAGACAAGTGTGTTCATTATCACACTCGACCTTTGTAAAGTGAATTATATGATCCTGCATGTGGACTTGAATATACATGTGCATGAATGTAGGCCGACTGTATATCTTCTTGCAGCGGCTGAACTGGGCTCTTCGCTGGCACCCTTATCCGAGACGTCGAGTAAGTTAGACAGCCTTGAGTTACTCATGTGTATACGTGAATGTAGGTCGGTAACGGCTGAACTGGACCCTTCGTTGGAACTCTTACTTGAGACCAGCTTTAGAGCGATCGACTAAGCTGTACAACCTTGGGTAAAGGAAAAATTTCCTAACCTGTTTACTCATGATTTGAACTCGTGACATGCTTGAATATCGGAGCGTTAGATGATAGCTAACGTCTCCAATCATGATATGCTTGAGCGTTGGGTGATAGCCAACGACACCACTCATGAATACTTGAATACTTGGGGCTCCAAGCCCAGATCATGAATACTTGAACACTTGGAGCTCTAAGCCCAACCCCATGTGATGCGAATGCGGAAGCCAATGATTAGATCGTAGAGGACACGTTGGGTAATGGATGGAATTGAACCCAAACTTGGACCACTCAAGAACGGATTCAACGGTAGAGGACGCCACAATCAAGTGTGTTGGCTTGATTGATAAGTCAATAAACAACCTAGGATCAACTCTAGGATGTTCAAACTAGCTTTCACAAGCTAAAGGAATTTGCCACAAGAATGGACGAAATTCTGGAATTTTATTCATAATATCGCAAAAACTGCATGTAAACAATGACTTGGGGCTATTTATAGCCTTGTCTAACCCTAATAGAACTTGGAAAATATTAAGGAAATTCGGCCAGCCCATTGGGTCTCTCTTGGCCGAAAGCTAACCTACTAATTAATTAACTTAATGACTAACTAAAGTACTATTGGACCTAAGGCCCACATGGCCGAAGCTAAGCTCAAGAAGAGCTACTTAATCGAGGCCCAATCCTCCCTTTGAGGCTTGATCACTTGCGCCTTCAATTGTAAGCAATATCTTGGTAGTCTTGCAAGGATCCTCCAAGTCAATTCCTTCAATGCTTGAGCTTGGTTTCTCTTGAGCTTATACGGCATGAACTAAGGCTTGAAGTGACTCTTTGAACCTCTTAACTTGTGCACGTGTAACGGGCCTATGTGAACACCACGGCCAGCTTGCTCATTCGCATCATTCCCCTCCTCTTGAAAAGGATTTGTTCTCAAATCTTGGGGAAAAGTGGTACTTCCATGTTGGTGCGCTTATAGGATAGCAATGTGGGAGCTAGATGAATGAGCACCAGCCACGTCACATGTCGATTGGACAACCTCATGATGCTCTTGAACAAGGACATTCTCCAAGACAAGAAACACCTTGTATAAAGCTTGTGAAAATTCCATGTAGCACTCCAAAACTCTCTCATCAACCCTTGGTCGTTGCATGTCAAGTTCAAACCTACAAAACAAATCACACAATTAGTATATGTAGGGTTAATACTACTTGACAACTTACGTTCCACATGCACTAGATAGGGATCTTCATGATGACTGTGACAGCCCCACCTCTCCCTAGGGCGAACTCTAGGGTATCAGCGGATTGCCTGCCCAACTCTCGCTAGGACTCGGTCGATCAAAGAACTAATACCTCAATATGCTCAATGGAAAAACTTTAAATCAAAGAGTACAAACCCTAATAGCAAGTAATCGTCCAACCAACTGTCCAAACTTAGAAGTCAAACTAAAAGTCACACTTACCACTTTGTACTATAATTACATAATACAGGTCAAACTTAAGTATTTAAACTTACACAAGTCGAAAATAAAGTCATTACAACAAAAGGATTACAAGTTTAATAAAAAAGGAAGCTAGTAAGGCCCATGATCCTAAATCCGTCCCCGATCTGTTAAGGAAAACAAAGGCAGTGGGGGCCCGGTAGGGGGTTGACTGGTGGACGGAGATTGGAGAAAGTGGTGATCTACGGACTGTATATTTCTTAAATGTAAACGTTGACGGAGAGTCAACGAGCTCCGGTGTGATCAAGCTCAAGGGAATTTAGTTTTTGAAAGCCACTCGTATCCTTAAATTGAACCGTGATTTATTTATTATCGTATTTCACAGTATTTACTTGGTTATTTTATACTCTTATGTGACTACGTGCTTACTTGCTTTACTTGGAACCTCACTGGGCTTTAGCTCACCCCACTCCCTTTGTTTTCCTTAACAGATCGGGGACGGATTTAGGATCAAGGGCCTTACTAGCTTCCTTTTTTATTAAACTTGTAATTCTTTTGTTGTAATGACTTTATTTTCGACTTGCGTAAGTTTAAATACTTAAGTTTGACCTGTATTATGTAATTATAGTACAAAGTGGTAAGTGTGACTTTTAGTTTGACTTCTTAAGTTTGGACAGTTGGTTGGACAATTACTTGCTATTAGGGTTTGTACTCTTTGATTTAAAGTTTTTCCATTGAGCATATTGAGGTACTAGTTCTTTGATCGACCGAGTCCTGGCGAGAGTTGGGCAGGCAGTCCGCTGATACCCTAGGGTTCGCCCTAGGGAGAGGTGGGGCTGTCACAGGTGGTATCAGAGCCTAGGTTTGAATTGGCCTGGGCGAGCTAGAAATTTTCGACTTAAGAATTATGTCTGGTTATCCCCCTTAAGAGTACTCACGTTTCCTTTATCCTTGGTGTAGGATGGACAGACATAGTGGCCCTAGTGATAGTCCTATTGGTGAGCCACCTCGTGGAGTGCTCCCGATGATTAAGTACCAGATCCGGCCTCGAGGAGCAACTGTACGTTGGAGTCCGGCTAACCGCCATAGGCGTTGCGAGTGCCGCCATATTTATGCCTACCCTAATACAGTCGTTTTGGCCGTAGTTGAGAAAAGGAAGGAGTTAGCGAAGGATAACGCTAGACTTGAGGCCGAAGTGAACCAACTGAGGGAAACCAATAAAAGGCAAGTTGAGCGGATCAAGGAGTTAGAATATGATGTGATCGAGGGCCAAGAAAGGGTAGATGACCTGTGTGGCACAGCTTGGGGAAGCTCAGGAGCGCATGGTTACTAGGGCGATGAAGGTGAGGACTAGAGCCGAAGTCCATTCTTCAACAATTGTGATGACCTGATCAGGGAGGCGAGTGACGAGGCCCTCCAAAGTTGGGTTCTGGGCCGGAAACTGACCCATCCGAGGATAAGGGGTCAGCTAGTCCCATCACGGACTAAGCCTGCATTATTAGGATACTTTTGTGGATGATTGTGTGTGAGAACTCGAAAAAAAAAAAAAAAGATTTTGGGGTTTCTCGATTTGCGTGCTTATATTTTCTATATTTTCTTTATTATAATTGTTTTACACGCATTTTATAGGTAAATATAGTTTTTAAGGCATTTTTCTAGTATACGTGAGTTCACGAGAAAATTGGAGTGAATAGCGGTGGTGGGACCCGCTAGCGCATTAAGTGAGAGGAATTCGGCCAATTCGGCTCAATTGTACAGTAAGGCATTAAATTACTGAGTGTTAAGAGATAACTGGAGGTTGGTTAGATATTTAGTCTTTTGGAAGCTAATGGATAAAGGAAAAGAAAAAAAAGGCGACACGTGGCGCGATTTCATTGGGACCAAGTTGCACCTAACTTTCTTACAACTTTACTAAGGTTGAAAATTGACCAAAAACATCTCCATTCAAGCATCTTTTTGGCCGAACCACCTTGAGGGAAAAAGAGAAAAGAAAGCTTCAATTTTCTTCCAAATTCTTGCCCAAATCTTGCAAATCAACTGATAGAAATCCGATTTAACTCCGTAGAAATTGCTTACTAGGGAAGATAAAAGGTGTTTGTGGAGTGAAATTTGCAAAGGGAAGGCCTAAGTTGCTATCTTTCTTGGTGATTGAGGTATATGACTTGAATCTTCAATTTTGTCCATAACAATTTCAAATTAGTGACTTATAATCGGATATAGAGCTTAGTTTATGGATGATTTTGTGAATGAAAGTGAGTTTGGTGAATTTTTCATTTTCTTGGGAATTTTCTGATTTCATATGATTATTATATATGACTTGAATTGGTGGCTTAATATGGTGTAATTGGGTGCTAGTATACGTTAATTGCGGTGAAATTGCGGAAAATTTCAGCTTTGTGCGGAAAATTTCAGCTTTCTATGGAAATTTCAGCATTAGGGTTTATGCAATTTGGGTTTTCTTATGGTTGTCTATTGAACTTGCAATTAGCCATGATTGAAGGGTATTGTGACCCTAATGAGGTGTATTTGCTAGTCTATGATGGATATGATAAATTGTGATTGGATTGGATGAATTTGGGTACTTGTTTGTAGGATGGAAATGCTGAAATTTAGGGGGAAATGCTGTCCGATTGCCGCGAACTTTAGGGCTTGGTAAATCTAGGTTAAGAATGAGCGAATGTGAAATGCCTTAGGGTTTTCTTGAAATTTTAAACCCTAAATTTGATATAATGTCCATTTTGAGCCATAATTAAGGCTATATTTGAATTTTGCTTTAATGATCCGTTTAAGAGGTACTCGACCCGTAATTGAACTTCAATGCATTTTCTTGATTGTTATAGGACGTTTGGGTGATCCAAAGCATCTGTTGGACGGAAATCCTTGAATTTGCTCATCTGAAGTGGTGAGTGTACTATTGCATGATTTGAATGCCTAAGTGACTACTTGTCTTTGAAACTGTAATGTGACCACTGTGAACTGTGTGAATGAGGCGAGAGTGTACTTTACCGCTCTCGTCCTCTTACTGTATAACTGTTTACTACTGTACTGCACTGTGTTTTGACTTGAATCATGGGCATGAGTCCCACCACTGTACTGTAATCACTGAGCTCAAAGCCCTAGTGGAAGTACTCGAGTCGAGCCAGCAAGGGCTGGTAGACGAGGTAACGACCCTCGGGTCACTGTTTGTCGAGTGGAGTGTATCTCTCGACCTTCCGGTATACTCGAGTATTACCAAACCACTGTTACTATTGAGGTGTTCGGGCCCGGTAAGGGGAATGTACGGTGGAAGGAACTGGGAGCAAAGTAGGGTCTACGGTCATGGTACTTTCTTTTACGTTGACGGAGGGTCAACGAGGTGCGATCAAGAACTACAATGGGGAATTGGCTCCTGAGAGCCACCCGTATCCTTTCATTTAAACTAGTTGTGGTATTTGCATTCTGTGATTTATGGTTTGTTTAACTGAGCTTGATTACCTATGAATTTGGGGCTGCATGACTGTTAAGTACCTCATTGGGCGAAAGCTCACCCCCGTTACCTTTGTTTTCCTTACAGGCATACCTTTGGGAATATTATGAGTTTGAGAAGCCAGTGGAGCTAGTAAAAATAGTTTTGTTTCTTGATAGCTCCTGAGCACTGGAAAACCTGAATGTACTTTACTTGAATGCTTTTGGACTGTACTATTGGGGTAACATGTATATGTACCTGGTGGTTTTGTATAAATGATATTACATGTGGAAATGAATGTTTTAGCCCTGATGGGGAGTCTCTTGGCATTTAGTTTTGTGTGTGTGTGAGTGATCGCAGTCCTGGCGAGAGCTGGGCAAGGCAGGTCCGCTGATACCCTAGGGTTCGCCCTAGGGAGAGGTGGGGCTGAATACCAGGAGACACCTGAAGGACCGGTTATGCGCTGGAGCACGGCCAGTCGTACTAGGCGTTGTGCTAGGTGCCAGCACTACTCTTACGCAGACCACGTGGTGGTAGCCGTTCTAGGTGAGCGGAGGCGACTTAGGAGTGCCGCCGCCCGCGATCAGACTGAGTTGCGGCGACTGAGAGGCGTTGCTAGGATGCAGGCCGATCGGATTGGGGAAGCTCCAGGGGGTGTAGCCATGGAGCAGGAAGCGGCACGAACGCTCTTCGTGACCAGCTACAGGTGGTTAACGACCGCCTTATTCGAGTGTGCGAGAGGTTAGGGACCGATCCGGGGGCATTATTAATGAGTGTGGTGCCCTGATTCAGGAGTGATTGGCGCTAACGCGCCAGGGGGAGCTCCAGGAGGGAGGCGCCCCCTAGCTCTAGCTCTGGCTCCGAGGAGGAGTCGATTGGCTCAGTAGAGAACTAGGCTAGAGTTCTTTGGAGCCACGTTTTTGACCTTATGTGAGGACTACCTAGGAAAAGCTCTTAGTGAGCTCTTTTGTACCTTTGGGCCTAGGTTGTGCATTGTACTTTTGAGTGACCTCACTGCTTTTACTGGCCTGTTTTGTAAATATTTGACTGACTGTTACTGTATGACTGGTTTGCTATATTTGTGAAATATATGTACAGTTGCTTGTATTTGGTGTCTCTGATTACTAGTGTTTATTGTTTTATGTGTACATATTGCTTTGCTTTGATATTGTGTATTTTCAACCCTATAGTGGGTGAATCAATGGAGGGTACTCGTAGTGGACGGGCCGTGGTCGTGGGACTAGGCAAACCCCTACTGAGGAGGGTACTCGAGTGCCTGTGCCTGAACCTAATCCTGAGTCTAGGAATGATTCTAATGCCCAAGTGGCTACTGCTATAGAACGAATGACTGAGCTACTGGCCCACGTAGTGGAGCATCAGGGCCAAAACCCTAGTTCTCACCCTGAAAACCCTGGAAACCCTGTGGAGAGCGAGGATAGAGCTCTCGAACGATTTCAGAAATTTGCCCCACCAAAGTTTATAGGAGGGCCAGATCCTGATGTGGCCGAGAGGTGGTTGGAGAAAATGGTGAACATTTTTGCCGCGTTGCACTATACTGAGGAGCGGCAAGTAACTTTTGCTATTTTTCAACTGGAAGGGGCCGCCCGTTCGTGGTGGAATGTTATAAGGCAGAAGTGGGAACGAGAGTTGACCCCAAGGACCTGGGTAAACTTCATGAGGGAGTTCAATGCTAAGTTTTTCCCTCCTTTAGTGCAAGAAAAGAAAGAGGAAGAGTTTATACGCCTTCGCCAAGGAACCCAGACTGTGGCCGAATACGAGAGCCACTTTACACGGTTGTCTAAGTTTGCCCCTGAACTAATCATGACTGAGCAAAGGCGAATTAGACGTTTTATCCAGGGCTTGAACGTTGAGATCCAGAAGGACTTAGCTGTAGCCCGAATTGATGCCTTTAGTGACGCGGTAGAGAAGGCTCAACGAATTGAGGATGCTAGGCTGCAAGTGCGAAATTTCCAGGCTAGGAAACGGGGATTTACTGGGAGTAGCTCTGGATCTGGAGATAAGGGTCCCCCTCCCAAGTTTGGAAGGGGAACTGGCGAAGGTAGACTGCCGGGGATGTCGAGGGGAGCCCCGTCGAGAGGTGGCCAAGTTGGTCGAGGCCAACAAAGGGGAAACTTCCAGGGAGGTCCAGTTCCTGCATTCCGTGGTTCCTGCGGGTACTGCGGAAAATCGAATCACACGGAGGATAATTGTTGGAGGAAAGGAAGGAAGTGCTTACGCTGTGGAAGTGCGGAGCACCAAATCGCCAACTGTCCAACCTTACCGCGAGAGGCGAGAGGGACTCCGCAACCATCGAAGGCCAATCCTGGGCAAGTTAAGGGAGAAGGGACGAGATCGAAGGTGCCAGCTCGGGTGTATTCCCTTGAGCAACATCCAGTCCCTGATTCCTCTGGGGTCGTAGAAGGTACAATTCCTGTTTTCCACCGTTTAGCTAGGATTTTAATCGACCCTGGTGCTACCCATTCCTTTGTTAACCCCGAATTTATGTGTGGAGTTGATATAAACCTGTTAGCCTACCATATGATTTGGAAGTTAGCACCCCTACGGGAAATCAATGCTTACTTACTAGTGTAATGTATGCTAATTGTGAAATCTGGGTAGGAGAGAGAAAACTCTTTGGGGATCTTATTGGTTTAGCTCTTAAGGGGTATGATGTGATTTTGGGTATGGACTGGCTAGTTAAATATAATGCCCAACTTGACTGCAAAAGGAAGGTGGTAGAACTTCATATACCTGGAGAGGCAACTTTAAGGTTAGATGTAAGGGGAAATTTAGCCTCATCTGCATTGCTTTCGGGCATTCGGGCTAGAAAACTCTAAGTAAAGGAGCACAAGGGTTTTTGCTTTTCTTATAAACACTCCCACTGACAAGTTGAAGGTAGAAGATGTACCAATAGTTAGGGAGTATCCGGATGTGTTTCCTGATGAATTAGCAACCCTACCGCCGGAAAGAGAGATAGAATTCAAAATTGACTTGCTTCCAGGGACTTCACCTATCTCAAAAACCCCTTATCGAATGGCCCCTGCTGAACTTAAGGAGTTAAAGTTGCAACTGCAAGACTTATTAGAGCGAGGGTTTATCCGAGAGAGCGGATCTCCATGGGGAGCTCCTGTACTGTTTGTTAAGAAGAAAGACGGGAGTTTGCGGTTGTGTATAGATTATCGAGGGTTAAATAATGTGACGGTTAAGAATAAGTATCCACTGCCCCATATTGATGAGTTGTTTGACCAGTTACAAGGAGCAGTGGTCTTCTCGAAATTAGATCTCCGCCAGGGGTACTACCAATTGTTGATTAGGAAGGAGGATGTACCTAAAACTGCGTTTAATTCAAGATATGGGCACTTTGAGTTCGCAGTTATGCCTTTCGGACTGACCAATGCCCCTGCTGCCTTCATGGACATGATGCATAGGGTTTTTAAACCTTATTTGGATAGATTTGTGGTTGTTTTCATTGATGACATCTTGGTTTACTCAAAGTCACAAGAGGAACATGAGCAACACCTAAAACTCGTTTTACAGACCCTAAGAGAGCACCAATTGTACGCCAAGTTTAGTAAGTGTGAATTTTGGCTAGAGAAAGTTTCTTTCTTAGGGCACGTAATTTCACGAGAGGGCATCACAGTCGATCCGGCGAAAGTAGAAGCAGTAACTGAGTGGAAGAGGCCGGAAAATCCCACGGAGGTTCGAAGCTTTCTAGGGTTAGCTGGGTACTATCGGCGATTTCTTAAGGATTTTTCAAAACTTGCCGGTCCTTTAACCGACTTGACCAAGAAGAATGATCGTTTTATATGGGATGCTAGGTGTGAAGATAGTTTCCAAGAATTGAAACGACGGTTAACTAGGGCTCCTATTCTAGTTTTGCCTAATGGACCGGATAATTTCACTGTGTATACGGATGCTTCGAGGGAAGGTTTGGGGTGTGTACTAATGCAGAATAAGAGCGTGATTTCCTTTGCCTCTAGGAAACTAAAACCTCACGAGCAAAACTACCCAACTCATGACTTGGAACTAGCTGCAGTTGTATTTGCCCTGAAAAATGGAGACACTACCTATACGGGGTGACTTTTGAGGTTTATACCGACCACCAGAGCCTTAAGTACCTATTTTCCCAAAAAGAATTAAACATGAGGCAACGACGATGGATGGAATTCTTGGAAGACTATGACTGCTCAATCAACTACCATCCGGGAAAGCAAACGTAGTAGCTGATGCCTTAAGTCGGAAGGCTCAAATAGCTGGATTGATGGTCAAGGAGTGGGAGATACTAGAAGCAGTTAGTGAATGGCACCCTAGCTTGAAACATCAAAGGGTAATTCTTGGAAATGTCCGAGCAACCTCTGTTATACTAGAACGAATCAAAGAGGCCCAGGAGGCGGATTCGATGGTACGAAAGTGGAAGGAAAAGGTGGAAAAGGGAGAAACCCCTGATTTTAACTTGAGTCCTGAAGGAGTTTTAAAGTATCGGAATCGGTTAGTGGTGCCTAAGAATGAATCACTGAAGAAAGAAATTTTGGAAGAGGCTCATCGATCGAAGTATACCATCCACCCAGGCAGTAGTAAGATGTACCAAGATTTGAAAGGAACATATTGGTGGGATAACATGAAGAAAGAAATTGCCCAATACGTACAGACCTGTCTCATCTGCCAACAAGTTAAGGCTGAACACCAAAAACCCTCCGGCTTGTTACAACCTCTTGAAATACCTGAGTGGAAGTGGGAAAATATCACAATGGACTTTGTTTCTGGTTTGCCAAGGACGCAAAGAGGACATGATGCCGTTTGGGTAGTTGTAGATCGATTAACCAAATCAGCCCATTTCTTACCTGTGAACATGAAGTACTCCATGGAGAAGTTAGCTCAGCTGTATAGAGATGAAATTGTGAGATTACATGGAGTCCCAGTGAGTATAGTTTCCGACCGAGATCCTAGATTCGTGTCTAGGTTTTGGCAGAAATTTCAAGAGACCTTGGGAACTAAACTCCATTTTAGCACCACCTATCACCCCCAGACAGATGGACAGTCTGAAAGAACAATTCAAACCCTCGAGGATATGTTAAGAACTTCTATCTTGGATTTTGGGGGTAGTTGGGGACAACACCTAACCTTAGTAGAGTTCGCCTACAACAATAGCTACCATTCGTCAATTCAAATGGCTCCGTATGAAGCGCTCTATGGACGAAGGTGTCGTTCACCAATTTATTGGGATGAAGTGGGAGAAAGAAAAGCTCTAGATCCAACGATTATTCCGTGGATGGAGGATGCACAAGAAAAGGTCAAGCTGATACGTCAAAGGCTCCAGACCGCTCAAAGCCGACAAAAGAGCTACGCCGACAACCGAAGGAAAGATTTGGAGTTCGAAGTTGGAGACCGTGTTTTCTTGAAGATTACTCCATTACGAAGTGTCACGACGGGTAGAGGAAAGAAACTTCAACCTCGCTTTGTAGGACCCTTCAAAATTCTCCAAAGAATTGGAAAGGTAGCGTATCGACTGGAGTTACCATCAAGCCTATCTAGAATCCATGACGTTTTCCATGTTTCGATGCTCAAGAAATACCATCCTGATCCAACCCACGTGTTACAACCGGAGGAACTCGAAATAGATGAAACCCTTACCTACGAGGAGAAACCTGTGCAACTGCTTGACCGAAAGGTTAAAGAGTTGAGAAACAAACAAATCCCTCTAGTGAAGGTCTTATGGAGGAACCATGAGGTAGAAGAGGCAACCTGGGAGGTGGAGGAAGAAATGCAAAAGAAATACCCTGAGCTGTTTAGTAACCCAGGTGAGTAATTTCGAGGACGAAATTCTTTAAGGGGGAGAGAGTGTGAGAACTCGAAAAAAAAAAAAAATTTTTTTTTATTTCTCGATTTGCGTGCTTATATATTTTTCTTTATTATAATTGTTTTACACGCATTTTATAGGTAAATATAGTTTTTAAGGCATTTTTCTAGTATACGTGAGTTCACGAGAAAATTGGAGCGAATAGCGGTGTGGGACCCGCTAGCGCATTAAGTGAGAGAATTCGGCCAATTCGGCTCAATTGTACAGTAAGGCATTAAATTACTGAGTGTTAAGAGATAACTGGAGGTTGGTTAGATATTTAGTCTTTGGAAGCTAAAGGATAAGGAAAAGAAAAAAAGGCGACACGTGGCGCGATTTCATTGGACCAAGTTGCACCTAACTTTCTTACAACTTTACTAAAGTTGAAAATTGACCAAAACATCTTCATTTCAAGCATCTTCTTGGCCGAACCACTTGAGGGAAAAAGAGAAAAGAGAAGCTTCAATTTTCTTCCAAATTCTTGCCCAAATCTTGCAAATCAACCGATAGAAATCCGATTTACTCCGTAGAAATTGCTTACTAAGGAAGATCAAAGGTGTTTGTGGAGTGAATTTGCAAAGGGAAGGCCTAAGTTGCTACCTTTCTTGGTGATTGAGGTATATGGCTTGAATCTTCAATTTTGTCCATAAAATTTCAAATTAGTGACTTATATCGGATATAGGAGCTTAGTTTATGGATGATTTTGTGAATGAAAGTGAAGTTTGGTGAATTTTCATTTTCTTGGGAATTTTTCTGATTTCATATGATTATTATATGACTTGAATTGGTGGTTAATATGGTGTAATTGGGTGCTAGTATACGTTAATTGCGGTGAATTGCGGAAAATTTCAGCTTTGTGCGGAAAATTTCAGCTTTCTATGGAAATTTCAGCATTAGGGTTTATGCAATTGGGGCTTTCTTATGGTTGTCTATTGAACTTGCAATTAGCCATGATTGAAGGGTATTGTGACCCTAATGAGTGTATTTGCTAGTCTATGATGGATATGATAAATTGTGATTGGATTGGATGAATTTGGGTACTTGTTTGTAGGATGGAAATGCTGAAATTTAGGGGAAATGCTGTCCGATTGCCGCGAACTTTAGGGCTTGGTAAATCTAGGTTAAGAATGAGCGAATGTGAAATGCCTTAGGGTTTTCTTGAACTTTTAACCCTAAATTTGATATATTGTCCATTTTGAGCCATAATTGAGGCTATATTTGAATTTTGCTTTAATGATCCGTTTAAGAGGTACTCGACCCGTAATTGAACTTCAATTGCATTTTCTTGATTGTTATAGGACGTTTGGGTGATCCAAAGCATCCGTTGGACGGAAATCCTTGAATTTGCTCATCTGAAGTGGTGAGTGTACTATTGCATGATTTGAATGCCTAAGTGACTACTTGTCTTTGAAACTGTAATGTGACCACTGTGAACTGTGTGAATGAGGCGAGAGTGTACTTTACCGCTCTCGTCCTCTTACTGTATAACTGTTTACTACTGTACTGCACTGTGTTTGACTTGAATCATGGGCATGAGTCCCACCACTGTACTGTAATCACTGAGCTCAAAGCCCTAGTGGAAGTTACTCGAGTCGAGCCAGCAAGGGCTGGTAGACGAGGTAACGACCCTCGGGTCACTGTTTGTCGAGTGGAGTGTATCTCCTCGACCTTCCGGTATACTCGAGTATTACCAACCACTGTTACTATTGAGGTGTTCGGGCCCGGTAAGGGGAATGTACGGTGGAAGGAACTGGGAGTAAAGTGGGGTCTACGGTCATGGTACTTTCTTTATACGTTGACGGAGGGTCAACGAGGTGCGATCAAGAACTGCAATGGGGAATTGGCTCCTGAGAGCCACCCGTATCCTTTCATTTAAACTAGTTGTGGTATTTGCATTCTGTGATTTATGGTTTGTTTAACTGAGCTTGATTACCTATGAATTTGGGGCTGCATGACTGTTAAGTACCTCATTGGGCGAAAGCTCACCCCCGTTACCTTTGTTTTCCTTACAGGCATACCTTTGGGAATGTTATGAGTTTGAGAAGCCAGTTGAGCTAGTAAAATAGTTTTGTTTCTTTGATAGCTCCTTGAGCACTGGAAAACCTGAATGTACTTTACTTGAATGCTTTTGGACTGTATATTGGGGTAACATGTATATGTACCTGGTGGTTTTGTATAAATGATATTACATGTGGAAATGAATGTTTTAGCCCTGATGGGGAGTCTCTTGCATTTAGTTTTGTGTGTGTGTGAGTGATCCGCAGTCCTGGCGAGAGCTGGGCAGGCAGTCCGCTGATACCCTAGGGTTCGCCCTAGGGAGAGGTGGGGCTGTCACATTGTGACTACTGTACATAGCCAGGATAGGGGAGGTAGTGACTTGGTGGTTGTATAGCTTTCTTTTGATTGCTTGTGCTAGGATTTTATATGATACAACTGTATTTGCACTTTTAAGGCTCGTACTTGATATTTTGACTGTATTATCTTGTAAATCACTGCTATGAGCCTTTGAATGTATAGTATTTTGACCGTTGACCTTGACTGTTGACTTTGACTTTTGATCGTTGACTTTGACATTGACTTTTGACTTTTGACTTGACCTTATTTTAAATTGCCATTTAACTGCTCTGTATCCCCAATTGTTTATTGTAGCCCTGATTTCATTTCTTATGTGACTTTTGAATATGAGTCAGTACATTTCTTATTGCATACCCTATTTGCTTACCCTGTTGGTAATTATACGTGGGCCTTAGGCCAGTAAGAAATAATGGAGACTAGGCAACGTGGTCGGGGCCGTGGACGTGAACCCAGGCAGGTTCCGGACCGAGAAGAGGAACAACGGTCGGTCGCAAATCAGAACCAAGGACCCAGAGTCGAAGGAGGAGATCAGGTAGCTACGGCTATCAATCGCATGACCGATTTATTGGCCCGTTTGGTGGACCAACAAGGTCAAGCACCTGGTAACCAACAAAGGGACCCTGAGGTAGGTGAGGATAGGGCCCTGGAACGTTTTCAAAAGTTCGCGCCTCCAAAATTTCTTGGGGGACCCGATCCAGAAATTGCCGAGCACTGGTTCGAGCGAATGGAGGATATATTCGCTGCTTTGCATTACACAGAGGAGAGACAAGTGACCTTTGCCGTTTTCCAGTTAGAAGGTGCGGCCCGTTCCTGGTGGAATGTAGTAAGGGCCAAGTGGGAAAGAGACAAAACCCCACGTACCTGATTGAACTTTACTAGAGAGTTCAATGAGAAGTTCCTTCCGCCCTTGATTCAGGAAAAAAGGGAGGATGAGTTTATTACGCTACGCCAAGGCACCTCAAGCGTGGCCGAATATGAAATTCAATTCACTCGACTCTCGAAGTTTGCTCCCGAATTAGTAGTCAGTGAGCAAAGGCGCATAAGGCGGTTTATACAAGGGTTGAACGTGGAAATCCAGAAGGACTTGGCCGCTGCTCAAATTGATACATTTAAAGATGCTCTGGACAAGGCTCAGCGAGTGGAGCAGGCCCGGCTTCAAGTTCGAACCTTCCAAGCTAAGAAACGTGGCGCATCTGGCAGTGCCCTGGACGAGGTGAGCAGAATGTACCACCTCCTAAATTTGGAAGAGGCTCGGGAAGAGTTCGAATTGGTGGGACACAAAAAGGAGGAGCTCCATCTAGAGGGGCTCAAGGTGGAAGGGGGCAAGGACAATATAAGACTGTATCACAAGGGGTTCCTACACCTACTCCTCGAGTAAGTTGTGGATATTGTGGTAAAGCGAACCACACTGAGGACGTTTGTTGGCGGAAGTTGAAGAAATGCCTCCGCTGTGGAAGTTCCGACCATCAACTTGTTACTTGTTCGGTTAAGAACCGTGAAGGAAATGAGGGCGCACAATCGGAGAAGTCGAGCGCGAAGCAACCAAGTACTAGTGGGAGTAGACCGAAATCCTCTGCTAGGGTTTTTGCCTTGGATTACCAACGAGCCCCTGAGTCCTCCGATGTAGTAGAATGTACGATTCCTGTATTCCACCGCTTAGCTAAGCTTTTAATTGACCCTGGGGCAACCCATTCGTTTGTGAATCCTGCTTTTATGTGTGGTATTGATGTGAATCCTGTTAAATTGCCCTTTGACTTAGAAGTTAAAACACCTACTGGGGATCAAACCCTAATCACCAACATGGTTTATAAAGATTGTGAGATTTGGGTTGGAGAAAGAAAGTTAGTGGGAGACTTGATAAGTTTAAATCTTAAGGGGTACGATGTGATTATAGGCATGGATTGGTTAGCCCGTTATAATACTCAATTGAACTGTAAGACTAAGGTAGTGGAGTTTTCTATACCCGGATAGGCAACTCTAAGGTTGGACGTGAGAGGTAGGTTAGCCTCATCTGCACTTGTTTCGGGAATTCGAGCTAGGAAGTTGCTGAGCAAAGGGGCGCAAGGTTACTTAGCCTTCTTAATTAACACTCCCGGGGATAAAGTGAAACTGGAGGATGTGTTAATAGTGAATGAATTTCCCGACGTCTTCCCCGATGAGTTGAAATCGATGCCACCAGAGAGGGAAGTAGAATTTAAGGTGGATTTGGTGCCTGGAACCGCTCCCATTGCAAAAACACCCTACCGAATGGCCCCCCGAACTTAAGGAGTTTAAAACTACAACTACAGGATTTGTTAGAACAAGGGTTTATCCGAGAAAGTGAGTCATCATGGGGAGCGCCTGTCCTATTTGTTAAGAAAAAGGATGGCAGTTTGAGAATTTGTATAGACTATCACGGCTTAAATGAGGTCACGGTGAAAAATAAATACCCTTTGCCGCACATTGATGAGTTATTTGACCAGTTACAAGGGGCGGTAGTTTTCTCTAAGCTGGATTTGAGACAAGGGTATTACCAGTTACGGATTAGACAGGAGGATATACCTAAAACGGCTTTTAATTCCAGATATGGGCATTTTGAGTTCGCAGTGATGCCTTTTGGTTTAACAAATGCTCCTGCTGCATTCATGGACCTGATGCATCGAGTCTTTAAACCCTACTTGGATCAGTTCGTTGTAGTCTTTATTGATGATATTTTGGTATATTCTAAGACTCGAGAGGATCACGAACGGCACTTAAGGATAGTTTTGCAGACTTTAAGGGAACATCAGTTATATGCCAAGTTTAGCAAGTGTGAGTTTTGGCTGGAGCAAGTTTCTTTTCTAGGGCATATAATATCGAAAGATGGTATTGCGGTGGATCCAGTAAAGGTAGAGGCCGTATCAGAATGGAAACAACCGGAAACCCCAACGGAGGTCCGTAGTTTCCTAGGTTTAGCTGGATATTACCGGCGGTTCATCAAAGATTTCTCCAAGTTAGCTGGACCTTTAACCGACCTGACCAAAAAGCGTGGCCAATTTGTCTGGAACCTTAAGTGTGAAGCTAGTTTCCAGGAATTAAAGAAGCAGTTGACTTCGGCGCCAGTCTTAGCCTTACCAAATGGGACCGATAGTTTCGTTGTATATATGGATGCTTCAAGGGAAGGTTTGTGGTGTGTTCTAATGCAAAATGGGAATGTAATTGCCTACGCCTCTAGAAAGTTAAGGCCCCATGAGCAAAATTACCCACTCATGACTTAGAATTGGCCGCTATAGTTTTTGCCCTGAAGAAGTGGAGGCAGCACCTGTATGGAGTGACTTTTGAGGTGTATACCGACCATAAGAGCCTGAAATACTTATTCTTCCAGAAGGAGTTAAACTTGAGACAGCGTTGATGGGTAGAATTTTTGGAGGATTACGACTGTACGATTAACTACCACCCGGGTAAGGCCAATGTTGTAGCAGATGCTCTAAGTCGAAAAGTGCAAGTGGCTGGTTTAATGGTTAAAGAGTGGAATTTGTTGGAAGAGGTGAGTGAATGGAACCCACGATTGGACCAACAGAGGGTGATTTTAGCCAATATCATGGTGAGGTCTGATTTGATAGATCGAATTAAAGAATCTCAAAAGAATGACCAGATGGTGCAAAGATGGTCAGAAAAAGTGCAAAAAGGAGAGATACAAGACTTTAAAGTGAGTTCCGAAGGTATCTTGAAATTTCGCGACCGGATAGTGGTGCCACAAGATGAAACGATAAAAAGGGACATTTTGGAAGAGGCACATCGATCTAAGTATACAGTAATCCTGGAAGTAGTAAAATGTATCAAGATTTGAGAAGGTTGTATTGGTGGGATAAAATGAAAAAGGAAATTGCCCAGTTTGTCCAAAAATGTTTAGTGTGCCAACAAGTGAAAGCTGAACATCAGAAACCTTCAGGTCTTTTGCAACCCCTTGAGATCCCTGAGTGGAAATGGGAACACATAACTATGGATTTCGTATCAGGGTTACCCCGTACCCAAAAAGGTCATGATGCCGTTTGGGTAATAGTAGACAGGTTGACCAAGTCTGCTCATTTCTTAGCTATAAACATGAGGTATTCTTTGGAGAAATTGGCCCAACTGTATGGACGAGATTGTGAGGTTGCATGGAATTCCCGTAAGTATTGTTTCTGATAGAGACCCCCGGTTTGTATCCCGTTTCTGGCAGCAATTACAAGGAGTATTGGGAACCAAGTTGAACTTTAGTACTACTTACCACCCCCAAACTGACGGGCAATCAGAGAGAACCATTCAAACACTTGAAGACATGTTACGGACTTGTATTTTGGATTTTGGTGGAAGTTGGGGGCAATACATGGCTTTAGTTGAATTTGCATACAACAATAGCTATCATTCGTCCATACAAATGGCACCGTATGAAGCTCTTTATGGACGGAAGTGCCGATCACCGATCTTCTGGGATGAAGTAGGGGAAAGAAAGATCCTAGATCCAACTACCATACCATGGATTGAGGAGGCTTATGAAAAAGTAAAGGTGATACGTCAGAGACTTCAGACAGCTCAGAGTCGACAGAAGAGTTATGCCGATAATCGACGGAAAGACTTGGAGTTTGAAATTGGAGATAAGTGTTCTTGAAAGTTACGCCGCTTCGAAGTCTTACGGCGGGAAAAGGCAAGAAGCTTCAACCGAGATATGTGGGACCGTTCAAAATTCTCCAACGAGTTGGCAATGTGGCATATCGATTGGAGTTACCAGTGAGTTTATCCAGAATTCATGACGTATTCCACGTGTCTATGTTGAAAAAGTATCATCCAGATCCCACTCATGTACTGAAGCCAGAGGAAATCGATGTGGATGAGTCGTTGACTTATGAAGAGAGGCCAGTGCGAATCTTAGATCGAAAGGTGAAAGAATTGCGAACTAAGCAGATACCCTTAGTTAAAGTTTTGTGGAGAAATCATGAGGTGGAGGAAGCTACTTGGGAAGTTGAGGACGAGATTCGTGCCAAATACCCTGAACTACTCAGTGATCAAGGTGAGAATTTCGAGGACGAAATTCTTTAAGGGGGAGAGAGTGTGAGAACCCTCACTTGAAACCCTAATTTCCCCTAAATACATGCTTTATTCTAAGATTTAGACCACTTATTATATACCATTGCATGACATTTCCCATGTATTACAACATTTTTCATGCATTGCATTTTATTCCTTTTACTTGAAGAAAAATAGTTACTTGAGTTGATTTTTAATAATCCACCAATCATTTGTTTCCAAGTGGCTTTGTTTTGTATTAAGGACTTTAAAAGATAGGTTAGGGTTGTTAATTAAGTATTGGTACACTTGGAAGGGTGGAATTAGCATTGGTCAAAAGATCAAGAGAGATTATGGACAAAAATTGAGCTATGTGGCAAAACCCTAACCAAGCTTTTGTTTGACTAAAGGTTAGCTAAAATTTTAAAACACTTTGGCCCTCTTATTAACCCCCTTATGGCCGAAATTTTAGACAAGAAAAGAAGAGAGAGAGCTCCAAAAATTTCAGCTTTCAAACACTAGCAACTTAGAGCAAAACAAATCCAAGAGAAAGATTGCAACTTAGTGAAAGTTTTCCTTCTAATCTTGGTACTAGATTCAAGCTTCAAGGCTTCAATTGGTTGGTTGATTTGGTGTTCTAAGCTTCATATAAGAAAGGTAAGTAATCCTTAAATTTTGGTTTTATAGTGTTTTAACATGTATTTGAGGTTTCCATGGCAAATTACATGTTGTTTGGACAAGATTTTGGGTTGAACTCTTGAATTAAGCAAGAGGAAATTGAGGTAGAAAGTATGCACACCAAGTGTTTGATGAAATGTTTACCCTTTGTTCATGGTTGTTTATGATGGCTTTACATGTTTTAAAACCTCCTTTAAGCTAGATTTATACTTGATATGTGGTTTAAGTGCAAATCAATAGAAGATGAAGGTTGGTGACATGATTGGGGAAATTGTGGACTGTTTTGTACCATGGCTGACCGGCCTTTGTAGGAAGGGTTTTTCTTTGATTTTTGTGGTTTAATTATACCCTAAGCATGCTTAAACAACTTGGCTAGAGATTGGTTAAGTTCATGTGTGAATTGAAATGAATTTGGAACAAGTAAAGTGGCTAGAAGGACCATTAGTGGACTGGTTTAGCCTTTGCAAGATAACTAGCTTGTTATGGAACCCGTGTGCATGTTTATGTGTTGTATTTTGAGCTCAAATGGTACCAAGTGACTTAACTCCTTTATATGAACATTAGAGGACTGATTTGGGTGAATTTGAACCAAAACAAATGAAGATAGCATGAGGAATTAGTTTTGCATTTGGTAGGGTTTGAAACTGATCCAGGGTTGGAAAATCATCCAACTTTCCTGAGCTACTGTTTCTTCTAGGAGACTAACTAGAAAGTGTACGAGGTACTTTTGGAAAGCCTTCGAGTCTAGTTTCCAACGCCACTGACGACACCTAATTCTGACTTTTCCTACAGTGAGATATAGCCATTTTACCGAGACTGCCACGGGCACGACTGTTTACCCGCGAGAAACTTTTTAAGGCTTGAATGAAACTTTCCTTTTACCAACTCTCTTACATTTGTTAAAACTTGTTTCCTCATGAACTTTCACTGCATTTTGGGGCCTAATTCTCCATGGTAAATTGAGCCTGTTCTAACCACTCACTTAGTCACCTAACGAGCTCACTTTAGCTTGAAGTTTAACGTTAGATTATTAACCAATTTCATTCGTTTACCCTAGGAATGGGAAACGGCGGTGAACGTAACCGCGCGAACTTGACGTTGACTACTATTTTGCTTGCCAGGTGAGTGTTCCACTACCTGCTACCTACTTATGTGAAATAACTGAATGCTTTGAATTGCTACTGTTTGAGCCGAACTATGTTTTAATGAAATAGAGGCGAGCGTGTACTTTATCGCACTCGACCTTCCTCATTTTCTACTGTGGCTCTGTGTACTGTTATTATGAGATATAATCTCTCTATATGTGACTGTATGAGATGTGGTTCATTCTATATGTGACTGTACATGAGTTGTTTGAGTGATACCCCTTCAACTATTGCCACTGTTTGGGGTACCCTACCCCATAGGTGAATCGGTTCTATCGAGCCAGCAAGGGCTTGGTCGAGAAGGCCGATAAACCTTGGGGGCTGTTTACTGATCACTGGAAACCGGTATACTCGAGTATTACCCAATTACTGATATGGAGTGCGGGCTCGGTAGGGGGTTGACTGGTGGACGGAGATTGGAGAAAGTGGTGATCTACGGACTGTATATTTCTTAAATGTAAACGTTGACGGAGAGTCAACGAGCCCCGGTGTGATCAAACTCAAGGGAATTTGGCTTTTGAAAGCCACTCGTATCCTTAAATTGAACCGTGATTTATTTATTATCGTATTGCACAGTATTTACTTGGTTATTTTATACTCTTATGTGACTACGTGCTTACTTGCTTTACTTGGAACCTCACTGGGCTTTATCTCACCCCACTCCCTTTGTTTTCCTTAACAGATCGGGGACGGATTTAGGATCAAGGGCCTTACTAGCTTCCTTTTTTATTAAACTTGTAATCCTTTTGTTGTAATGACTTTATTTTCAACTTGTGTAAGTTTAAATACTTAAGTTTGACCTGTATTATGTAATTATAGTACAAAGTGGTAAGTGTGACTTTTAGTTTGACTTCTTCAGTTTGGACAGTTGGTTGGACGATTACTTGCTATTTAGGGTTTGTACTCTTTGATTTAAAGTTTTTCCATTGAGCATATTGAGGTACTAGTTCTTTGATTGACCGAGTCCTGGCGAGAGCTGGGCAGGCAGTCCGCTGATACCCTAGGGTTCGCCCTAGGGAGAGGTGGGGCTGTCACAATGACTCTCATTCAGCTTAGAAAAATTTTTGAATCTGATTGTGCAAGGTAGTATAATTCGACCCTAGTTGTTGCTGATTTGGCACTACTTGCCCATCTGGAGATAGAACAATGAGCCAATCGTGTTGCACTTCCGTGGAAGCATGAACCAGTGACGTAAGAACAACATTCAGGTCTTGATTGACACATTTGTGTGCATCACCCAACATAAGTGGCAGCAATGAAGTGAAGGTCACTCCATACGAGTCACATGAATTTGCGCCAGTTGGAGTTGATAAAATGAACTCATGGTGACCAGCTTTTGGATGTATGAATATGCATGGAAGATCACAACAAGCAGTTGGCACAAGCATGAAAATCAGGTTGCAACTCTTTAATCAAAGCTGGAAAATTTCAAACAGCCTTACAACCTACAAAGACAAAATAAGTCTCAGCTTGTTTTGAACCAGAAATTGGATATATAAGCAATGGAACATCATTAATTAAGTGGTGAGAAGGTGTAGAATAAAAGTTAAATGCAAAAACTCCCTTTGACACATGACTCCTTCCATCAATCGATTCAACTTGAGACTGCATTGATGGCTCTTTACATTTTCCTTCAAAATCTGTATAGGAAATACATGTGTGAGGATGGAAATGATGCTCAAAAGAAGGTAAAGATGATGAGTGAATCATAGGCAACAAACAAGAATAGAAATATGGAATTCTCCCTTCATGATGAGTTCGAATTAATTCTCCATTGGTGCGGCCAGATTTGGGTTGACGTTGTTCCATGAAGTGATACCCAAATAGATTTATCTCCTAGCAGACAAACTCCATGGAAGCTAGTGAATTGTACAAGTGACTTTGGGAATGGAACATTGCATGACTAACTTCACTTGACTTCGCTTAATCTGTACAAAAGCAAAAACACTAAACAAGGCAAAGTTAAGTTTGTTAGGAAAGCTATAAACACTCGCCTTCCCATGCACAATCAGCTCACTTGATGCTTCACTCATCTCCTCAGATTTTTTTACCTCTTTTTCTAACTCACATTCCTCAACTTTTACCTCAAGTGCACTCTCACCACCACACCCAACTCGCTCTTTTTCAAGTTTTTGTTGGAGGAGTTGTTGATATGTCTCCCACACTCTACTAACTCCTTCATCTACGGATAATGTATTGCATGCTTTGTTGTCAAATGAACCTCCTCACTTCTCCTTGAATATACTGACTTTGAAGAGGTAGGTTGGACGTTGGGTGGAATTGTGTAGAACCCCTCCTTTTGACATCCTTATTCACCATTCGGTCAAGGCGTCGATGAAGAGGCTCGAAAGCTTCATCCAAACTCTGCTTGAATTCTTCCATCATGGCCTCCATGTGTAGTTTTAAGTCCATGGTTTGTTCTCCAACTCCACTTGACATACTTAGGTAAACCTGCAAATAAACAACTACCTCTCTTTCTGTTGTTTTTTTTTTTGTACAATGTATAGGTCACTCACGCTCGTGTTTCACTCAAGTGTATCACTCTCTAATAGTCTCACCAAACAATTCCTTGACTTGCTAGTTGCTCGGGTTGAACAAGTTAGGCATCACCGTAAGGTTCGTTCTTGACTAGTCAATAAGTGACACAAGATAGTAGCAATGGATGGAGGTGAATGAAGACCTAGACGTGACCTAAAACTCAGATTAGGACTAACAATAACTAACGACTCAAAAAGAAAGCAAGACAAGTGACTTCAAGGTTGAAATTTTGAAAATCCTAGAAAACTCTACCCGAAGGGCAAAATTTCTGGAATTTGTCGAGCTGCTGATCCTCGGTCTTTTGGTCAGGTTTTTGGGGTATTTTGGTGTATAGGTCAGCCCTTAAATTGCAGTCCAATCGGGATCACAAAGTGATGCTCAACCGATTCAAAATTGCGGGCTGGTTTTGGCGTGGCAAGGTGTAGCGGTTGGCTTTTGGATTTTGGAAACGGAATTGGGTGTAAGGTGGGCTGTTTTAGGTCGGTTGGAGGGGAACTTGGGCCTTTGGCCGATGGGTTCTTGGCTGCTATTAATCCCAACAAAATTAGGATTAGTTGGAGTCAAGGTGGGACTTGGTGCACAATTAGGAAACTAGAGCCAATATCTTTCTTCCCTTTTTTTTCTTTCCTTTTTTCGTTTTCTTTCTTTCTTTTGTTTCTTTTGTGGCTCAACAGATTATTTTAAGCACGTAATTCCAGTCCCAAAATTTCCTTGGATTCGGTTCTAGCTTCAAGATTCGCCAAGACAAGATTGAAGATTGTTTCAAGTATCAAGAACCCCACAATTTGGTTTCAAGAATCTCCCCAAATCAGCCTTTGGTGGTTCAAGAACTTCAAGAAATTCGTTCAAGAAGCTCAAGAACTTCCCCAAATATGTTTTTGGTATTCAAGTTTTGCAAGAAACAACACAAAAGTTCAAGAAATAAGGGCAAACAGGTTCGGCAGCCTCCCAAGGAAAAATTTCCAGCAACGACTCAAGAACAATGAGGTATGTGAAACTTCTTTTTTTTTGTGACTTTTTGCTGGGTTGTTTTCACGCCCCAAGCAACACAATAACCAACCAGAATTAGACAACAATCTAGAGAAACTAACAGTAAATATTGGATGAAAACAATCTGGGTAGATTACAACACAAGGAACAAACCTACTTTGATATGTGGGCAATAAGAGTAAAAACCCTAGCCGTCGCAAAAATTTTTTTTTTTTTCTCTAAACCAACACAAGACTTCAAGAACAATATAACAAGACACCAAAATAAGAAAGAAACACAAGTTATGCAAAGCAAAAAAAAAAAAATTTCGGATGAACAGTGTCGCTACAGTACTTCGGATGAACAGTACCGCGGTGAATAGTCGCTACAGTAGCGATGAACAGTACGATGATACAGTACTTTTTTTTTTTTTTTGGTGACCCTTCAACGATGTCAAGACTCAAAAACAAGAAAAAGGGATATACGTGATACCTCAACCTAGCTCTGATACCAGATGATGCGAATGCGGAAGCCAATGATTAGATCGTAGAGGACACGTTGGGTAATGGATGGAATTGAACCCAAACTTGGACCACTCAAGAACGGATTCAACGGTAGAGGACGCCACAATCAAGTGTGTTGGCTTGATTGATAAGTCAATAAACAATCTAGGATCAACTCTAGGATGTTCAAACTAGCTTTCACAAGCTAAAGGAATTTGCCACAAGAATGGACGCAATTCTGGAATTTTATTCATAATATCGCAAAAACTGCATGTAAACAATGACTTGGGGCTATTTATAGCCTTGTCTAACCCTAATAGAACTTGGAAAATATTAAGGAAATTCGGCCAGCCCATTGGGTCTCTCTTGGGCGAAAGCTAACTTACTAATTAATTAACTTAATGACTAACTAAAGTACTATTGGACCTAAGGCCCACATGGCCGAAGCTAAGCTCAAGAAGAGCTACTTAATCGAGGCCCAATCCTCCCTTTGAGGCTTGATCACTTGCGCCTTCAATTGTAAGCAATATCTTGGTAGTCTTGCAAGGATCCTCCAAGTCAATTCCTTCAATGCTTGAGCTTGGTTTCTCTTGAGCTTATACGGCATGAACTAAGGCTTGAAGTGACTCTTTGAACCTCTTAACTTGTGCACGTGTAACGGGCCTATGTGAACACCACGGCCAGCTTGCTCATTCGCATCACCATGGCTAGTTGGTCGAATCGAGCCGGCAAAGGGCTTGGTCGAGGAGATTGACAAACCGTTGGTACTTGTTTGGATTTCGAGCCCGGTAGGGGATGATCGGTGGATGGAGATTGGCGATTAAGTGGTGATCTACAGACATTATAATTCCATGTTTGACAGAGTGTCAACGGATCCTGGACAAACTGCTGTGGAACCTATTCCTGAGAGTAGACTATATCCTTTTACTTAAATGTGTTCCTTACTGTACCTTGATACATAATCTATCTGGATATTACATGCTTCATTACATATGCAATCATGCCATAATGTGATTCTATCATGCCTCATAGTTTGCTTGCATGTCTTCTTAGAACCTTATTGGGTTTTTAGCTTATCCCATTCTTTATTTTCCTTTACAGGGTGTGGGGATGAGAGAGGCAAGAATAGTACTAGTTTGCAATAGGAATCTTGAACTTGTATTTGGCCGCACTGTATTATGGTACTAGTTATTTAAGTTCACATATTTTGGGTTGTACTTTGGTTTGTATATTTGGACGATTGGTAGCATGTAAATGTTATATTGAAGGATTTTAGTGTTTGTGATTTGGAGTTTGTAAGTGAGTCCTGACCAAAGTTGGGCAGGTGGTCCACCAAACCCTTGGGTACGCCGTAGGGGAGGTAGGGTCGCCACAGAGGTGATGTCTCTACCATGAAACCAACTATGCAATCTGGTCTGGATCCACTAAATTTGCGAACTGATTGTAGCTTCTCTGCTTCAATCTAGTAAAAGAATCTGGAGTTCATGTCCTCAATTTGTGGCCAGATTATATTCCCCTGTTCTTGCTCATTTGCGAACCTCTCGGCCCTGAGTCTAGCCATGCAATCCAACTTGTACCATCACAATCCATGGATGGATTGTGCCTATCCTTATGAATCCATAGCAGGATTGCAAGGCCTACAAAATACACATTCTTATTGTTCGCATAAACTGCATTGGATGTCACTTGTGACTTCTCAAGCGCTCCAAATTTTCTTCAAACTCTCCAATAATCCTCCAGTTAACTCTAGATTAAGGCTCAACTAATAAACCCTGCAAAAACACAAGGTTTTTGCAAATAAAATGAAAATAATCACAACGGTTCCATTCAAAACCTCACCATGAGCAATTCCAAGGCGATTAAACAATTTAAACCATAAGATCTCACAATAATTACTCAAAAGCATCTTAAAACAACCTAAAAATAACAAAATAGATTATTATCAACTCCCCTATATTTGAATCATTGCTTGTTCTCAAACAACAAACACACTGATACGAACGTCGCCAACCTTGTGACGAAACCCGTAAGAGATTAGATTCAGGATCGACAAGAGGATACCAACCTTGGTATAATGGTAGAAGACGCCACAACCTAGTGTGATTCTAAATTGATAAGTCACGAACACTTAGAGAAATTCTAAGATATTCAAGAAGCCTTGAAAAAACCAAGAAAACTCTCACGTTTCATTCATAATTGTCTTGATTGAATGATTGAATGAATAAAACATGACCCTCGGTAGGCTATTTATAGCCATACAAGTAGAAACCTAAAGTGAACGGAAAAGGCAAAAACATGACTAAGGTTCCTTCATTTTAGGACCTTAGGATCAGCTCCTTCATTTTACCAAGCTGGCCTATTTTATTCCTTAAATAAAATGACTAAAACTAGACTTCAACATAGCTAACTAATGGCTAAACCAATACGCGAACTAGAGAAGGGGTCACTCACGGCCTTCTTGGATTTGAACAACATGGACAACCTTCATTCCTTCATGCTCAAGTTCCTCAATGGCCTTGGGGACAATTTCTTGGCTTTGGCACCTCACGAACAAGCCCTTGGAGTTCATCTCGCAACTTCTTAGCACGTGCTCGTGTCATGGGTCCTAGAGGCACTCGAACTATGCTCCAATGGTATCTCTTGATTCGTATCATTCCCCTCCTCTTGAAAGCAATTTGTCCACAAATTGAAGCATGAATGATGACTAGAAGAGTTACATGCCGGTGAGTCAATTTGTTATGATTACCACAAGTTTTTGCAAAAAACCACTTGCTAAGCTGGAAGGTAAACCCTTGTTGGACCTTGAATCTCACGAACTAGCTTCAATGTATGCTCAAACTTGATCACTTGTAGCCATGAGGTAAGGATCCTCAAAGTGATGCGGTGTAGATCCCATGAAGTCGAAACTCCTCAAGCTTGAGTAAGCTTGCAAAGTATGCAAACTGATTTGGTGAAGTTGGGGGCTTCACGTGGACTAGATGCAAGATGAGCATGGGTGTTGTAGTGACCATTGAAGGACCTTGCTTCCATAAGTAAACTCGTGGCACATGTCAGCTCCATAGTTTGATCCTACAATGATGTGAATAGCTTTGGAATCATCCGATTTCATGAATGAGCACCAAATTGATCTAACTCTAGGAGACAGACTCCATGGAAACTCGCGAATTGCACAAGTGACTTGGGTATGGAACATTGTAAGATCAAAGCGATTGCACTTTACTTAACCTGTAAAAAACAAGAAATACTGGACATTGCAAGGTTAAGATTGTTGGCATAATAAGAAATTCTCCTCACATCCTTAGATTGTACAATCGATGTCGGCTTTCCTCTCTTGTTTTTCCATTATGGCAAAATCGTGCATGAAATTTTCCACCCTCAAACTCCTTTAAATGTTCATTCTCTCTTTCTTGACATTTTCCTCAACTTTTAACCCTCAAGTGCCACTCTCACCACCACACTCAACTCGCTCTTTTTCAAGTTTTTGTTGGAGGAGTTGTTTGATATGTTTCCCACACTCGACTAACTCCTTCATCTATGGATAATGTATTGCATGCTTTGTCGAATGAACCTCCTCCCTCCTCCTTGAATATGCTGACTTTAAAGAGGTAGATTGGGCGTTGGGATGAAATTGTGTAGAAACCCCTCCTCTTGACATCTTTATTCACCATTCGGTTCAAGGCGTTTATGAAGAGGCCTCGAAAGCTTCATCCAAAATCTGCTTGAACTCTTCCCTTATTGCATCTTGCAAAAAAGTTGAATTTCAAAGCTTGGGAGCATCCTCTCCCTCGTTAGACATGGTAGCTGTGAATTTGTAGTGAAAAGAGATAATTTTACCTCACACACTTCCTCACATGTATGCACTCACACTTGTGTTTTTTGCTCACTAAAACTCTCTAATGATCTCACCAAGTCAATTCTCAAGGCTCCTTGATCCACCCCTTGAATAAATTAGAGTTTCCTTTCGGTGTTGACAACTTAGCAACTTTGAATCGAGTAAGATTGTAGCAAACTTAGCACAACTGACCTAGACATAATTTGACTCAAAACTGACGTCTAAGACTCAAGATTTATTGGAAATAATATGGAATTGGAATAAAAACAACAACTAAAGGAACTAACAGCGAACGACTCAAGAAAGAACAAGAACAACTCTACCCGACACCGCTTTGTCTTGTGGCTTTAGAATTAGGAAACAAGCTGGAATAATTTCTGGAATTTGGAAACTACCCCTCTCTATCCAATGAAACAATGTTTAATTCCCCCAAATAGCAGTTTCGAACTGATTTAGAGCAGCCAAACGAAATTGGTAAGCTGAAGTTGGAAACCGAACAGAATTTGGAAACAAAGGTGCGGCTGTCTTTGATGTCTTTTTCCAACTGATTTTGGAATCCTTCAATCTAACACTTGGTACCCCTTTTAGGTTATTCCAGACCCAAATTCGTGGCTGAATACTTGATTTTTTCTGTTTTTTTCTTTAACACAAGCAGCCAAGAACTAGGGTTCAATGGAAACTAAGGTTGCACTTTTTCTTTGTTGACCCACTGAAGATGTAACTCAAGAACTCCAAGAAGATCCGAATTTTGCAACAAGAAATTCAAGAATTACTGGCTATAAACCTACGGATTCAAGATCAAACAAGTTTTCCAAGATCTTCCCTCAACAGCCCAAGTTTTCCCAGGAACAAGTTCAAAGTTTCCAAATTTTCCAGCGATGGTTTTGAGTGATTCAAGAATCAAGTTTTGGTCTTCAAGAACTTCAAGATTGTTGTTCATACAATCTGGAATTTCAAGAAAACACCTGAATTTGACCCAAGAACTCAAGAACAAAGGTATGTTCAGCCACACAAGTCAAAACTAACACAAAGTTGTGGAAGATACCCCAGCATTGGAACAAGCTATTCAAGAATTCCCCAAACCTGTTTTGGTGATTCAAGAACTTCAAGAATTTCGTTCAAGAAACTCAAGAACTTTCCCAAAATATGTTGTGGTGTCCAAGGTTTGCAAGAAACAACACAAATTTTCAGAGATCAAAGGCTCACAAGTTCGGTCAGCCCCTAAGAAAGTTTTCCGGCAATAGACTCGAGAACAATTGGTACGTGACACTTTTTTTGTGACTTTTGCTGGGCTGTTTTCATGACCCAAACAACACAATAATCACAAGAAATAGACTACAATCTGGACGAAATCAGTAGCAGCAATTTCTGGTCAGATTGTAACACACAAACAAGCTCTACTTGAAACACGACAAGAAGAAATAAAGAAAACCCCTAGCGGCTGCAAATTTATTTATTTTTTTGCTTCTTTTTTTTTGTTTTTGTTTTCTGGACAAAACACAAATAACCACAATAATTAACAATAAACTAGACACAAACACAAAAGAGATAACACACAAACAGATTTTGTGTTCGGATGAACAGTACCCACTGATGAACAGTACGTGAATAGTGTCGGTGAATAAGTAATCGGTGAACAGTACTTTTTTTTTTGGGTAGAATTACAACAACAAGACAAGACACGAATAGCAATGGAAAACAATGAAACCCTAAACACTAGAAACACAGGAAAACAAGATACGAAACAATAAACAAGGATATAACTTTGATACCTCTTAACTAACTCTGATTACCAACTGATACGAACGTCGCCAACCTTGTGACAAAACCCGTAAGAGATTAGATTCAGGATCGATAAGAGGATACCAAACCTTGGTATAATGGTAGAAGACGCCACAACCTAGTGTGATTCTAAATTGATAAGTCACGAACACTTAGAGAAATTCTAAGATATTCAAGAAGCCTTGAAAAAACCAAGAAAACTCTCACGTTTCATTCATAATTGTCTTGATTGAATGATTGAATTGAATTAAACATGACCCTCGGTAGGCTATTTATAGCCATACAAGTAGAAACCTAAAGTGAACGGAAAAGGCAAAAACATGACTAAGGTTCCTTCATTTTAGGACCTTAGGATCAGCTCCTTCATTTTACCAAGCTGGCCTATTTTATTCCTTAAATAAAATGACTAAACTAGACTTTCAACATAGCTAACTAATGGCTAAACCAATACCGCGAACTAGAAGAAGGGGTCACTCACGGCCTTCTTGGATTTGAACAACATGGACAACCTTCATTCCTTCATGCTCAAGTTCCTCAATGGCCTTGGGGACAATTTCTTGGCTTTGCACCTCACGAACAAGCCCTTGGAGTTCATATCGCAACTTCTTAGCACGTGCTCGTGTCATGGGTCCTAGAGGCACTCGAACTATGCTCCAATGGTATCTCTTGATTCGTATCACACACACTATAAACAGTAATTCCAAGAGTTGAAACAATGCAAACACCCAATCACTTTCAGTTCAACAAGACCAAGTACACAACCATTATTGCAATCACTCTATTTCACCTCAAGTACTCATAATACCATGTAAAGGAAAGTTGATTATACTCAAGTTCAACAAGTTTAAACTCAATACTTCATTCTCAATCCAAATCATACAAGCATGTGCATCATGTAGCCATGAATATCAAAACTTTTCCAAAAGCATCATTTGAAATTCTATGATGCCTAAAGATAGAATTTAGTTTAGGAAGTTATTGAACTTATTAACAACAAACTTACTCAAGTTGTGAATTATCTTGACACGATGATCGACAATTTTAGATGAAAATTACTGGTTACTTAACAAGTCACATACTCGAGTTGCTATGCACACATTTAATTCAAGTATCATTTGATGTGAAGTCGGCATTTTTAGTTGAAAACTCTAGGTTACTAAGTACAAGGATCATTGGAGTAAGGAAATAGCACTTAATCACACATTTTTTCTTTTTCTTTTTTTACTTTGATGAAAATCCCTATCTAACACTTTCAAAGACTGCTAATAGAACTTAAAGGACCATTCAAAAGGAAAGTGATGCATTCATCCACCACACTTATCCCACAACTTGCAAGTGAAAACAATGAACATCATCAACTTGAATAATTTTTAAGCATAATCTTCTCCACTTCACAAGGCATACTTTCCTACACTTAAAAAGATCATAATCATATAATAGCCTCTACTAAGTCTTCAGGTCGTAAATTAATTAAGCCAATGCACCATTTCAACCACATTGAGGGAATTGACATACTTAAAAACACTATGGACTTCATTCTTAGACGAACTTGGAAACTTTTTGGACAAGTTTTGAAAAACATTTTGGTAGAGTTTTCCCTCTAACTGGATGCAAACTCGTTGCCAACATACTCAAATTTTCACCAATATTAGTATACCATAACATGTCTAAATATTTCCATTCTCTACAAGTCCATTCACATTCACACATATCACCAAATATCAAAAAATGAACAAGTTTCTCTGCCACATTTAAAATATCACATTGTCCTCAATGTAAGAAAAGAAAAGGAAAAGGAATGGAAATGGAGCAATACTCCCTTGGTGAAATGGGTGAAATGCCAAAACCATGTGAAGAAGTCCAAACTTAACTTGGGGACACAAAATAAGACACAACACTAGTAACAAAACAAAAAAGGTGAGTTTCATTAGTAATTAAGCTTCATTAGTACAACTCTAACAAAAAGATAAAACAAGTAAAAGTAAGAAAATGTCAAAGTTAAGATTAAATCTTGCAACATCGAAAGAAAACAATGCTGCTAATGAAATAGGCAATCATAGAGCTCTTTGGCCTTCTTTGCTACTTAGCTTCCTCTTTTTCTCTGCAGTCTCCATTTGTAGTAGCATGATGAATCTCCATGGTCAGTGATGCCTCAATACCAAGGTGAGCTGCAGTGCATTGGAGGCAATCACCATGATGTTGTAGCTTTCTCATTCTCTATTGGTGATGTTGCTCCATCTCATGCATTATCTTCTTCTCAAAGTAGCTAAACATGTCAAGGACACATCTCCAACTAGGATGAGTGCTCTAGGAGATTCTTGGTGGTCGTGAGGACGTGGGGGTTAGTTTTGATGTGTCGATTGTAAAGTGGATGTTGTAAGGCCCAAATGCAACCTAAGAAGGGAGTGAATTAGGTTTGTATGAAAACTAATTAATTATAGTAAAATTTTCACTGAATTTTTAACTAACCAAATTTATCCAAGTGAGCACACAAACAAGTAAATAGCAATGAGAATTAAGGATGATAGAGCAATTTAATCCACAAAAACAATTAGTAAAAAGAAACAATAAAGATAAAGAGAATTTGCGAACCAAACCAACTCTGAAAGTTCTTCCAAACTTGGAATTGAATCCACAAATTGCTTCTTCAATTGAAGTTGTAGTAAATCACCTTTATACAAATGAAAGGTCACTTTTTGCTTATTCTAAACACTCTTTAGATGAGCCAAAGAGCTTTATAAATTTATTCAAGTTAACCTCCATTATGTTATAATTGAACTCCCCCAACCAATTAAGAACTACAACCATTAAGAGCTTCTTCCAGTGTTGGTGAAGTAAACCAACTTGTATAGTAGCTCACCATTTGCTCACACTAATTTCCCTACTCTAGTTGAGGCAAAGGGTTTTACAACTCTTCCTAGTTAACCCTTTCTAAGTTACAATTGAATACTTACCCAACCAATGAAGATCTCTTCCACTCACATGAATACAAGTGCATATCTAAAGAGTATTTTTCCTTCAAAATATCTCTTACAATGCTTGTAATCAATATAGGCAAACCTTATTCTAATATTCAAACTTGAGAATGTTTATAGATAGTGAAATTTTGGCCCAAAAGTCTCTCTAATAGTTAAAAAACTAGCTGTTAAAAAACTAGTTATTAGAGCTATTGAACATCTGATCCAAATGCTCTACAATCAAAACCCTGCATTCGACATTCGATTGGATGTTTGATCCAAATAGCGATTGTGAGGACTCGAAAATTCCTTTAGAATTTTCTCCCATTTTTGAAACATTAATTTATATTTCCTTCTATATTTCTTACTTGAACTATTTAACTATTTACTAGCCCTAAATTTCATGGTGATTTCATTAGTTGAGTCAAGAGTTTTACTTTTACTTTTAAAGTTAGAGTAAATTAGGGTTTTGGTGCATTTTGGTAGTGTTGATCGATTTGTGAGGTGTGTGCACCAAATTTGGTGGATAAGAGCGGGTATTAAGTTAAGAGGAAGTATGTGGTTAAAAAGTGGTAAGAGTAAGTTTAGTGAATCATAAGTTAAGATAAAGTATAAGAGAGTTAAGAAAATAGACTTGAACCGACGTGCGCCGTTTGTTACCGGTGGAGGTCACCACTTGACCAATACTTTCTTTCCCTAATCTCCTTGTTTTTATTTCATTATTCCCTTCCCTTGTGACGCCCCCATTTCTCTCTAGGGCGAACCCAAGGGTATCCGCGGAACGCGCTGCCTAGCTCTCGTCAGGACTCGATACAAGTCAAATTCAAACTTAAGGATAAACAACCAAAATAATAAAGGTCGAAGTAAAGAAAATCGTTTCCTTAATAAAACATTCAAATCTTACATCATAAGTTACCAAAGTACATCAACTTTCCCCAAAATACAACCACTAGAAGTCGACTAATCAATTACATCCAAAAATTCTAATCAAAAGTAATCAGGTCGGCTTCTTCAAAATCTTTCCATTTCGAGCTCCTGTTAAGGAAAACAAACTAATGCGGGTTGAGCTAAACACTTCAGTGAGGTCAAGAAAAAAAAAGAAAAACATGCAAACACATAGTTCAAGTAACAATAACATTTGTACAAGAATTAAAGCTAGAAAGTTCAAGTAATTCGAAATTAATAATAAAACATGAATTAATAAGGATACGGAAACTCTTAGGAGCTAAATTCCACTTGCTTTGCCAAGGCTCGATCCAATACCTCCACGTGATGACACTTTGTCAGCCGGGTAGGTATTAAGTCCGTAGAAACTCCACTTACTTCCCCCATTCTATCATTTCACCCTCTCGGATTCGTAACAAAAAATGCACGAAAAGGGCAATACTACATGAGTATGTCGAACAAAATCTCAAAAGATCAAGTTTTGTTTTTATAATATTCTCATGTTCATCAAACTTCTCGACCAAGCCCATGCTGGCTCGAATCGGCAAGGTTAGCCAATGAGATTTGGGCGTCCCCAACGAGTACGCGTATAAGTCGATGAGATTCACTCCAATCGACATTGATCAAACATGAGTAAAATTTCATGTATGAACAAGTTAATTATATAATCAAGTAAAAGAGAACGAGTGTGATAAAGTACACACTCGACTCGACAAGTTCAAGTTCACGTATACAAGTAAGATTAATCAAGTAAACACAACAATTCATGCACTTGACACTCACCCAATTCAAAAGTAATTGAATGAGTAAAGTCTTTAGTTGTCCCTTCCGAGATTCTCTTCAAGACTCGCTTGAGCACCTGAAGAAATAGGAACCATACATCACTCACGTAAACTCACGACCACTTATTCATTCAAGGAAGAAAAGTGCATTCGTTTAAACGTAGAACAATGCCACAAGAGGGTTTTACTCTATTGAAATTCAAGATTCAAAAGTAAGGATTTAAAGTCACAAGGAAAACTTGTATCCTCCATGAAATCGGGTTTAAAACGGTCTATCAATATCGAAAGAAAGTGAAAAGTTCTCGAAAGTTCATTTTCCTAAAGAATCAGAAATTTTCAGCTTTGCGCGACAAAACTTGGAAAACTATATCTTGAGTTTGGTATGTGCAAAAATGGAAAAATTTATACCGTTGTAAATTAGATTAAAAGTACTAAAACTTCCCTAAAGACACTTTTCCAAGATTCTAACCAGAAACCATTTGAATTTCAGCTCAAAGTTACAGTTCCAAGAAGACAGGACAGAACCAGTCTTGGCTTTTCAGTAATGTTTGGAAATTTGGAAAAATCACAGAAAGTGAATCAGCCTCTAAATTTTATAACACAACAAAGAGTTCCAAACCAAGTTTTCAAACACAATAAGCAGAAACAAAATTCGGAGTTTTGAGCAACCAGATATAATAGTTGAAAGTTGGCTGGTTTTAGCAACCTGTTCAGAAGTTTTTCCAGTTTCCAGCTTAAACACAGTTTTGAAATCAGACCATATTTAACTATACACAAGTCCAAATTAAGAATGGTTTAAGGCGTTAGAAACTAGGTTCAAAATTCTACATTTCATCAGAAGACATCGTCTTAAAAATCCTTTCGCAAGTAAGACAAAATCAAGCCACAAGATGCAGCTTCCCAGTTTCTCTCGGACAGGCAGGCAAAGCAGGACAGTCCACTTTGCCGATTCACCACGGTTTACTCAAAACGAACTAGTAGGGGATTCTTATACCGTTTCAAAGCTCTGAATGTCTAGTTTTGAATGCCACAAACGGCACTCAATTTTGACTTTTGTACAGAGAGTTATTTTCAAGCAAAAAACCCCTGTCCAGCTACACTGGTAAGCATTTTCCAGATTTCAAACTTTTCCAAGACTCAAGTTTTATGCAACCATTCGACATGATTTTTGAAAGACACTTTCTACACACATAATACAACATATATCCATCAATTTAACAGCCAACCAATCATCAAAATTTCGAATTAAAAGCAGGACAACATGAACAGAATTTCGGCCATCTTTCCTTTCACAATTTTTCCAACTTTCTCTCCACTTTCTAACCATAATCATCTCATTCATCATATAAACAACAACAATCAAGCAATATAACCTCAAGTTAGCTACCTAAAGGCCTCCTCAAGACATCTGATATGATCCGGATCCCCCATTTCATGATTTGCATTTCGTGTCCCTGGAAAGGATAAATGACAATGCCTACAAATTGGAACTTCCAAGTGAGTACGGCATAAGTGCATCTTTTAATGTGTCTGACCTATCTCCTTTTGACTTTGATAAGACTTTGAAGATTCGAGGACGAATCCTTTCGAGGAGAGAGGGAATGATGCGGATACGGGTGCGCAACAACTTCAACCTTGGGTCAAGATCCTTTGGTCAAACATTGGTGGTCCGATGACAAGATCAAAGATCCAAGAGGGTGAAGGAAGCTTTACGAGCCTTGATCATTCACCATACAAGCAAGGAGCAAGCTAAGTTTGAAGATTTGGTGGACCATGAAGTTACCTTGTTCACTTGTACGTTTGAAGTGAAAGAATGATCTCATACTTGTTAGCTTAGTTAGTAGTTGTTTTAAAGCTGCCTAGTTTAGTAGTTGTTAATCGCACAAGGACATGTTGTCGTTGAGTTTTAATCCTTTTAGTAGTTATTAATTTGGGCCTTATCGGGAAGCCATAAAGAGCTGGCTCTTTATGTGGGCCGAATTCCTATTCCTAGTTAGGTAGGTGAGTTTATGTGGGCACGGATTTGCCTATTCAACCTATAAAAAGGCATCTCTTGTACGAGTAAAGGGACGGACTATTACAACCAGAAATCGTGAGGAATTTTCCTTCAAGTTTCTTAATCGAACTTACTCTTGAATTCTTGAGTTCATAGCTTAGGATTCAAATCAGACTTTATCGATTAGTTTGTTCCCTAATCGTGGGTGTCTTTTCATCCATCATTATTTGCTTAAGATTGCTGAATACCTTCGCGTGTCAAGAGGTCTTCAGTTCATGAGAACAATCGCGTTCAATTTTCATTGGGAGAAAAGATCCAACTCTGATTATTACAAAGTTGGGAGGTTCTAGGAGGGTCTTCCCCTAGGTTTCTCATCAGTAACTTATATTGTTCTATTGTCCAAGTTGCTGGAAATTTTCTTTTGAGCATTGCTGAAATTCTGTTTGCCTATTTCTTGAGCATTGGTTGTTGTTCTTGCAAACCTTGGACACCACAACATAATTTGGGGAAAGTTCTTGACCTTCTTGAACAAAATTCTTGAAGTTCTTGGACCACCAAGTCTTGTTTTGAAAGTTCTTGAACAATAAATCAAGAACTAGGGTTTTCTTGGAATTTGCATAACCTTTCATCCGTTTCTTGAACTTGTTGTGATGTGTGCACGGCCCTTAACCCAAGTAAACCCCGTCGAGTTCCATTGGGCCCAGTCACACGTGCACAGGCCCAGTCTGATACGGTTCTCGATCAACACGTTTTGAGACATGTAGCACGTTTGCCCAAGGATCTAGCGAGGTTGTCCAACGCTTGAATTGCGGAACCTAGAATCAATACGGACGACACGAATTGACTAAAGGTGGTAGAACGACAACTCCAATAGAGATGAATGCTCTAGTGGATAGGTCGGTGGAACAATCTAGGACAAGCACAAGATTGCTCAAAACCCTTGCCAAAGCAAGTAAAGGGACAAGTTGCTCTCAACAATTGAAGAGAAACTTAAAACAGAATTTTAATTATCATAAAGTGCGTACCCTTTGACCGTACAAAGTGAGCCTTTATATAGGCTAAGGGGTTAGGTCAAGGGACTAACGAAACCCTAATAAAGCAAGCAAGGGGGTGGCCACTCTTGGACAAGATGGGCCGGCCCATGACCTAATTTAACAATCTAATCCTACTCTAACAAGATGAAAACCTAGTGCTAAGGCCTAGGGCCTAGTCGACCAACCTACTTGGAGGCCCACTTGATTCTTCATGGGCTTGGTACCATCGTGTAGATGACTTGATTATCTCCTTCCAAGCCTTCAATGTCCCTATGGACTCCCTGTTGGTCTTGGACGTTTCGCACAAGGGCTTGGAGTGACTGGGCCTGTGCACGTGTGACTGGGCCCAATGGAACTCGAACGGGGTTTTACTTGGGCTAAGGGCCGTGCACACATCAGTCCCCTCCACTTGAGAGCAATTTGCCCACAAATTGAAGCACGAATGGTGACAAGATGAGTCACATGCCTTCGACTCAATCTTGTTATGATGGCTACAGATGTCATCCAATGCCAAAACCCACGTGCTAAGTTGGCAAATAACCCTTGTCGAATCTTGAATCGCACAAACCATCTTCAATGTATGCTCAACTTGATCGTTTGTGGTCATGAGGTAAGGGTCCTCAAAGCGGTGTGACGGGTATCCCATGAAATCGAACTCCGAGCTCGAACACACTTGCAAGGCACCAAGGCGGATTTGGTGATGTTGGAGCTTCATGTGGACCAAGAGCAAGACGAAAATCATAGTGGCAATGGTCATTGAGGTACTTGTTCTTTAAGCGAACCCTTGGTACACAACCATTCCCAAAATGTGGAGCCTTCCCTTCAAGATGAGCTCGAATCAACTCCCCTTTGGTATGGACTGATTTGAGTTGACATTGTTCCATGAATTGATACCAACGGGGTTTAACTCTTGGAAGACCAACTCCATGGAGGCTTGCACAGTCTACAATTGATTTTGGAATGGAGCACACCAAGATCAGCCCAACTTGCCTTTGCTTGATCTGTATAAAAGAAGAAACACTAAACAAAGCAAAGGTAAGTTCGTTAGGAAAATAATAGGCCTTCACCGGGTTGCTCAAGATCAGCCCACTTTCTCTCTTTTCTTCCTTTTTACCACCCATCTCATCAGATTTTTCCATCTCTTTTTCTAGTTCAACAACTGATCCTTTCATCTCATTGCTTTCAACTCCCTCGGGTTTTACCTCTTCAGGCACAATTCCCTCATCTAGTTGTTTCTCCATTCTATAACGCTCAAGCTCACTTTTCATGTATGCTAGATCAATACAAAGCTGGTCATAAGTAAGTGATACAAGTACAAAACGACGACCATTAAATAAGAAGGAATACTTATTAGTATGTCCGTCATATTTAACTTCTCGTCTCGACATCCATGCTTTGCCCAACAACACGTGTGTCACTTGAATTGGGACTACATCACACAACACCTCGTCCACATATTTGCCGATTTGAATAGGTACAAGTGTGTGCTTAGTAACCCAAACATCACCATGAGTACTCATCAACTTGTACGGTTGAAGATGATCAATGGTTGGAAGATTTAATTTCTCAACCATGATAGCACTTGCAAGGTTGACTTCACAACTCCCATCAATGGCCAAGCTACAAATTTTATCTTTCACACCACAACGAGTATAAAACCAACCAAGCAGCTGAGATTTGACGAGGTCCAATTGCTCATCCACACCACGTAATGCCACTTTTTTGACTCCCGTAGGATTAGGAAGACAATGTTGTGGGCTAGTTTTTATGCGTCTTGTACTCGCCATGATGTATGAGGGAACCTGCAAAAAGGTTAGTGAACAAGAAAAGACTACAAATATATCCTTACTTCGCTCCCTGAGTGTTTCACTCACTCTCGTATTTGTCACTCAAAACACTCTAATGATCTTACCAATTACCTTTACCTGTTGGTTTAGGTAGTTGAGAGATGCTGCTCAAGTCCAATGAATGCAACCAACTTTCTCCACAAGAGTATTCAAGAAGTAAGACACAAGATGGATTGCAAAAGGAAACAAAAATGGACGTTTTTGGAAGGAAGTTAATGGCGGACAGATTTGGAAACTAATGCTAGTGTGAACGGAATCAAATGGAAACCCTAACTCCTAGAATGTAGGAATGTGTCCAAGTGGAAATAGAGGAGTTATCCAAATTATTCTACTTAGTTTCCTAATAGATTCCGTCGGAATTTTTGTTTTTGTTTTTCTTGATTTTAAACCCTAACAACCCAAACACAAGATCCAAGAATGAAATTTGGACAGAAAACACAAAAAAGACAACACCCAAACAAATTTTTGTTCGGATGAACAGTACCGGGATGAACAGTACCCCCCGATGAACAGTGACGGTGAACAGTACCGATTTTTTTTTTTTTTAAATAACTCAAACAATAAGAACTCTTGGCCGAATGGAGCAAAAAAATTCCAGGTTTGGGTCAGCCACCAATTCACACCACAAACCCTCAAGAACTTAGCAAGATACGTTTCAAGAATTTCAAGAACTTCAAGATAGGCATCAAGAACCTCAAGAAACCCCTAAATCTTGTAGGTTCCTCTTCAAGATTCACAAATACCCACCAAGTTTACCAAAAGTCAGATTTGAAACACAAGTAAAATACCTTGGATGACTCAAAAGAAACTTGGACAGATTTGGCACGAAAGAAACTTGCACAAACAAAACCCTAGCCGCACAAGTGAAACCCTAGCCGTCGCAAATATTTTTTTTTTGTTTTCTTGTTTATAAACCCTAACAACTCAAACACAATATCCAAGAATGAAATTTGGACAGAAAACACAAAAAGACAGCACCCGAACAGATTTGTGTTTCGGATGAACAGTGCCGCGGATGAACAGTGACGTGAATAGTACCGATGAATAGTCTCGATGAACAGTACCTTTTTTTTTTTTTTGTGAATAAGGCAGCGGACAACAACGAATTCTAGACGACACAAAGAGGAGAGAAAAATAAGGATATAACGAAGAATACCTCCACCTAAGCTCTGATACCAACTGATACGGTTCTCGATCAACACGTTTCGAGACACGTAGCACGTTTGCCCAAGGATCTAGTGAGGTTGTCCAACGCTTGAATTACGGAACCTAGAATCAATACGGACGACACGAATTGACTAAAGGTGTAGAACGATAACTCCAATAGAGATGAATGCTCTAGTGGATAGGTCGGTGGAACAATCTAGGACAAGCACAAGATTGCTCAAAACCCTTGCCAAAGCAAGTAAAGGGACAAGTTGCTCTCAACAATTGAAGAGAAACTTAAAACAGAATTTTATTATCATAAAGTGCGTACCCTTTGACCGTACAAAGTGAGCATTTATATAGGCTAAGGGGCTAGGTCAAGGGACTAACGAAACCCTAATAAAGCAAGCAAAGGGGTGGCCACTCTTTGGACAAGATGGGCCGGCCCATGACCTAATTTAACAATCTAATCCTACTCTAACAAGATGAAAACCTAGTGCTAAGGCCTAGGGCCTAGTCGACCAACCTACTTGGAGGCCCACTTGATTCTTCATGGGCTTGTACCATCGTGTAGATGACTTGATTATCTCCTTCCAAGCCTTCAATGTCCCTATGGACTCTCTGTTGGTCTTGGACGTTTCGCACAAGGGCTTGGAGTGACTGTGATGTGTGCACGGCCCTTAGCCAAAGTAAACCCCGTCCGAGTTCCATTGGGCCCAGTCACACGTGCACAGGCCCAATCACTCCAAGCCCTTGTGCGAAACATCCAAGACCAACAGAGAGTCCATAGGGACATTGAAGGCTTGGAAGGAGATAATCAAGTCATCTACACGATGGTACAAGCCCATGAAGAATCAAGTGGGCCTCCAAGTAGGTTGGTCGACTAGGCCCTAGGCCTTAGCACTAGGTTTTCATCTTGTTAGAGTAGGATTAGATTGTTAAATTAGGTCATGGGCCGGCCCATCTTGTCCAAAGAGTGGCCACCCCTTTGCTTGCTTTATTAGGGTTTCGTTAGTCCCTTGACCTAACCCCTTAGCCTATATAAAGGCTCACTTTGTACGGTCAAAGGGTACGCACTTTATGATAATAAAATTCTGTTTTAAGTTTCTCTTCAATTGTTGAGAGCAATTTGTCCCTTTACTTGCTTTGGCAAGGGTTTTGAGCAATCTTGTGTTTGTCCTAGATTGTTCCACCGACCTATCCACTAGAGCATTCATCTCTATTGGAGTTGTCGTTCTACCACCTTTAGTCAATTCGTGTCGTCCGTATTGATTCTAGGTTCCGCAATTCAAGCGTTGGACAACCTCACTAGATCCTTAGGCAAACGTGCTACGTGTCTCGAAACGTGTTGATCGAGGACCGTATCAGTTGGCTTCAGAGCTTAGGTGGAGGTATTCTTCGTTATATCCTTATTTTTTTCTCCTCTTTGTGTCGTCTAGAATTCGTTGTTGTCCGCTGACTTGTTACAAAAAAAAGGGGAAAAAAAACGAATCATCACTGTTCATCGACTGTTCACGTACTGTTCATCGGAACTGTTCACCGTCACTGTTCATCGATACTGTTCCACCGACCTATCCACTTGAGTATTCACCTCAATTTGGAGTCGTCGTTCTACCGCCTTTAATCAAATTGTGTCGTCCGTTTTGGTTTTAGGCTCTGCAATCCAAGCGTTGGAAAACCTCGCTAGATCCTTGGGCAAACGTGCTACGTGTCTCGAAACTTGTTGAACGAGGACCGTATCAGTACCATCTTCAATGTATGCTCAACTTGATCGTTTGTGGTCATGAGGTAAGGGTCCTCAAAGCGGTGTGACGGGTATCCCATGAAATCGAACTCCAGCTCGAACACACTTGCAAGGCACCAAGGCGGATTTGGTGATGTTGGAGCTTCATGTGGACCAAGAGCAAGACGAAAATCATAGTGGCAATGGTCATTGAGGTACTTGTTCTTTAAGCGAACCCTTGGTACACAACCATTCCCAAAATGTGGAGCCTTCCCTTCAAAATGAGCTCGAATCAACTCCCCTCTGGTATGGACTGATTTGAGTTGACATTGTTCCATGAATTGATACCAACGGGGTTTAACTCTTGGAAGACCAACTCCATGGAGGCTTGCACAGTCTACAATTGATTTTGGAATGGAGCACACCAAGATCAGCCCAACTTGCCTTTGCTTGATCTGTATAAAAAAAGAAACACTAAACAAAGCAAAGGTAAGTTCGTTAGGAAAATAATAGACCTTCACCGGGTTGCTCAAGATCAGCCCATGGGCCGGCCCATCTTGTCCAAAGAGTGGCCACCCCTTTGCTTGCTTTATTAGGGTTTCGTTAGTCCCTTGACCTAGCCCCTTAGCCTATATAAAGGCTCACTTTGTACGGTCAAAGGGGTACGCACTTTATGATAATAAAATTCTGTTTTAAGTTTCTCTTCAGTCGTTGAGAGCAACTTGTCCCTTTACTTGCTTTGGCAAGGGTTTTGAGCAATCTTGTGCTTGTCCTAGATTGTTCCACCGACCTATCCACTAGAGCATTCATCTCTATTGGAGTTGTCGTTCTACCACCTTTAGTCAATTCGTGTCGTCCGTATTGATCCTAGGTTCCGCAATTCAAGTGTTGGACAACCTCGCTAGATCCTTGGGCAAACGTGCTACGTGTCTCGAAACGCGTTGATCGAGGACCGTATCAGTTGGCTTCAGAGCTTAGGTGGAGGTATTCTTCGTTATATCATTGGAGGCTTCAGAATTTTATTATCATAAAGTGCGTACCCTTTGACCGTACAAAGTGAGCCTTTATATAGGTTAAAGGGCTAGGTCAAGGGACTAACGAAACCCTAATAAAGCAAGCAAAGGGGTGGCCACTCTTTGGACAAGATGGGCCGGCCCATGACCTAATTTAACAATCTAATCCTACTCTAACAAGATGAAAACCTAGTGCTAGGGCCTAGGGCCTAGTCGACCAACCTACTTGGAGGCCCACTTGATTCTCCATGGGCTTGTACCATCGTGTAGATGACTTGATTATCTCCTTCCAAGCCTTCAATGTCCCTATGGACTCTCTGTTGGTCTTGGACGTTTCGCACAAGGGCTTGGAGTGACTGGGCCTGTGCACGTGTGACTGGGCCCAATGGAACTCGGACGGGGTTTACTTGGGCTAAGGGCCGTGCACACATCAGTTGGTGTGACCTGAATTTGTGTTCCTTGAAGAGCCAAAGCAAGAAAAAAAAGATACGGGAAAAAAAACAACGAAAAAAAAAGAAAAGGAAGAAGAGAAGAAATCGGCTCTCACACAAAGGAAATCAGGTTTCCAAATCTTGATTGGTTTTCAAATCTTGATTGGTTTCCAAATCTTGAGTTCCCAATCTTGATTAAATTCCAACGACCCCAAACGACCTAACCAGCCCCAAACACACCCAAATCAGTTTCCAAAACCAAACCTACACTACCACCTTAGCCAAACCGCCTTTGAATTCTTGAGTTTCTACAATCGGTGGAGCTAGTTTTTGCGAACCGATTTGACTGAAATTTGAAAACCATTGTTCCATTCCCGTTCGAGGTTGTGAATTATTTTATCCGAAATAAGTGAGCGAATCTTGGCGAGAGCTGGGTAGGCAGTCCGCTAAACCCTGGGGTACGCCCTAGGGGGAGGTGGGGTCGTCACAGATGGTATCAGAGCTCTTATCGAGCTCATGCCGGGAGAGGGTTCTCGGACTGTGGGGATTGGCTTGTTAAGTGTGGAACAAATGTCTATTGTTAGGGACATTAGATATGTATGTTGGGTAAGAATCTCAAAAGTGGTTGATTTCCTCTTGAGCTTGGCCAGTTCGAACGGTGAATTAGCATATTTTCGGATTCTTGTACCCGAATACCAAAGAGTGATACCTTTATGAGAAGTCAATATCTCGAGTAATATTAGGATAAGTTTGGATGGCGAAAACTAAGGCACGGGGGATGCAAATAGTCTAGACTTAGGATATATTGAAGATATTAGTGAGATTTGGGACCCTTATTATTCATGTGTACGTACTTGGTTGTACTTCTTCAAGTTTTGATTAAGTGTAGTGCCTGAGCAATACCTAGGGTTAATGTCCCATAGGGTATGTAACTTGTTATGTTATGTATATGAAGAGAGTATTATATTTTAAATGTGTTCTATTGTTTTCACTTTATGATTTGGAAATGCTTTTACCTAACTTTATAGCTACTTTATTTTGCTTATACCACTATAGTCTATTTTTGTTTTTTTTTCAAAAGAGGCATAGAGGGTAGTACTATGAGTAAGAGAAAGTCACTTGAGAGTTGGAGGAAAAGTCTATAGCATCAAGTTTTGTGCGAGCAAAGGTTAGAATTTCGAGGACGAAATTCTTTTAAGGGGGAGAGAGTGTGAGACCCCGAAATTTTACTTGTCTTTATAGCTCTTATTTGAACTTACTTGCCTTAGATTCTTGGTTGAATGTGAGCCAAGGGAGTGAATTTTGTTAAGAAAAGTTTCATAATCTCAAGTAGTTAGAAAATCTAGAAATGTTCGAAGGAGGCTCTGCACAGCTTTGGGAAAATGGCTATAACTTCGTATAGGAAAGTCGGAATTGAGTTCCGTTTGTTGCGTTTGAAACTAGACTCATAGAGCTTCTTACGGTGAAAAATTTAAAACTTGATTCAATCTCTATAAATTTCAGAAAATTGGCAAAGTTGACTGAAAATTCGGCCCTGCACAAGTAACAATAGGAATGTTGTAGTAGCTTATGGCTCAATTTGGACCAACTTATGAACTGAATCTCTTTGAGGTGTCTTCTAAAGATTATTAGTATTTGAAATCTAGTTTTTAATAGGCCAAGTTTTATGAATTTTGGATATTTATAACTCAAGTTATGATTTTGCTAAAGGAAGGGTATAAGTTAGGGTTTTTTTTGTGCATACTAGGGGTTTTGGTGTGTCTTTGGTGCATTTTGGTAGGGTGATCACTTGGTGAGGTGTGTGTACTAAATTTGGTGGATAAGAATGAGTAATAATCACACTCAAAAGTGTGTGATTAGAAGTGCTAATAATAAGTTAGTGAATTATAAGTGAAAACCCTAGTACGTGCGAGTTAAGGAAACGGTTGGAACCGACGTGCACCATTTGTTGCCGATCGGGTGCACCACTTGAATACTATTTTATTACCTTAATCTCCTTACTTTTATTTCATAAATATCAGCCCTAAATATCTCTTATACCAGCCGAAATATTTGACTTAAAACAAGAGGAAAAGAAAAAAAAAACAAGAGGAAAATTAGTGGTGCCAAGTGTCACTAGCTAGCCACAATTTTTGACTAAGAAACTTTCTTATCATGTCTTAACACCAATTCATCTTTTATATCTTAAACAAAACAAAACAAACTTAAGAGTAAGAGAGGGAGAGAACCGTGAGCTAAGGGGAAAAAAAAAACAAAGAGGAAAAAAAAATCTATCCAAGGTCTTGACCAAGCCTTTCTTAGTCTTCATTTGACCAAGCCTTTCTTAGTCTTTATCTTGTACACATTGAACCCAACCATTTCATTTTCTTGCAAGCTTGGCCAAGAGAGAGAGGAGAGGAAGAGAGAAAAATTCCATCTTGATTTCCTTGCTTGATTTGTGAAAAATCCAAACACTAACCCAAATCCATACCGATTAATCTTAAGTTAAGCTTGGAGAGAAGACCTTGGTGAAGTTTTTGGAGGAATAAAACTCTTGTTTGCTTGGGGTTTGAGGTAAGTTTCTAGATAATATCTCTTTTATTTGTCTCTTGAGATTCATTCAAGATAAGTTATGATTGAAGCTAAAAGAAGCATGGTTATGAAAGATTTTATGGTTTTGGCTAGGGTAGCATGTAATTTCCAGCTTTAATGTTCAATTTCCAGCCTTGATATGCATTTTCCAGCCATGAGATGAACTTGATAGTTTTGATATGAGATGGTTTAACTTTGATGTGAACTTTTAAGCTTTGGTATATGGTTTTCCAGCTTTGGTTGAAATTTCCAACTTTAGTTATAAAAGTCCAGCTTTAGTAGAGAAATTTCCAGCTTTGATGATGAACTGCCCTGCTTCTGACCAGCTTCATTCGTCCATGTTAGAGGCCGAATTAGGCTTAGGTCAAAACATGAAAGTTGTAGGAAATGATGTTATCTAGCTACCTGTAAAATTTCAGGTCAATCTAAGCACTGTAGCATATGAAACGACCGAAATACCCCTGACTGCCAAATGTACGTTTCAGCAGGCAGTTTTGAGATTTCACATGTTTGGCTTCGTTTTTCACTTTGATCCGTATCAAATCAGCATTTGGCCAAAACATGAAAATTTTAACCATACGTTTCAGCTTTCCAACTCATCGCAAAACACCTCAATTGGAATTGTGTAGCTTGAGTTATTGCCGTTTGAATTCAGTACTGACAACCAGGACTGACCATGAACTTCTGGTTCTGTAATTTGCAAATTCGACCTAGATCAACTGTGAACTGGATTGAGTTGTCTTCATGAAAGTTGTAACCCTTTGTCTTAGCTTCGAAACGGTATAAATTTTACCCCAATCTGATTAAGTATAGCTTCGGTTGTGACCGAAACGCTAAGGGACGTCAAACCTGTGATTTTGTTAATTGTCTTAAACATTAGTTCCGGTCCATTTACTAGCATTGTTTTGTACTTGAATGACATTGAGCCTATTAAAAGGCTATTGTGGTTTGATTATTTGTGTATGATTTTGGGGCTGAATTGAGAAAAATAAGGAAGCCATAAATGGCTGGAAACTAGGTAAACACAAAGGGCGTGCTGCCCAAATTTGCACTCGAGGGTTAGGTAGATGTACGCGCGACTTGAGTAAGGATTTGAGAACGAATATCACTTGAATCGTCTAGGATATTCACGTCTTCTTTTATAGAGGTATATAAGTTAGAATTTGGCAAAAACTTGTACCCTTTGAAAAATGAAAGTAACGACTAATAGAAATACGTTTTCCTTGTCTCTTCGACTCAAATGGTGATTTCAAAGTTTAATCGCTTCGAAGTTTCAAAGTTTTAAGAGCGAGCATGAGTTTTACGAATATTCCCCAAATGAGTTTCAATTACTTGATTTTCGTTAAACGAAACATTTACGTGTCGAATCTTAGTTGAGTTTCAAAGCTCTTAAACGATGTTTTATCGCAGATTTGGACTCCCAACAAGGAGTAATACCTGAACGTGACCCGTAAAGGCACTACATCTTTGGTGAGTGCTTCCAAATACCTGATTGAACTTGTCACTTGTTTTCAATACTTGACCAATGTGATCGAATGATATTTGATTGTTATGGTCGGGCAATGGTGTACTTTATCGCACTTGCCCTAATGTGATATGTACTTGTTTATTGTTGCAATTGACTTGATATACTTGTGCTTGACTTGTAAGTGCTGAGCGGCAGTATGTACCACACTCAATCCGAGTGGGAGGTGCCTCTCATTCCCGTCTCCGTACTTTTATCTTGATTCAATCGATTGGAGATGTTATCTCATTGACTTCTTGGGAACCCAAACCCCACTGGCTAGTTAATCGAGTCGAGCCGGCAAGGGATTGGTCGATTAGATAACGAACCATGGGTATCTAGTGTTGTCGAGTGGAGTGTTATCTCCTCGACTAATCGATATACTCGAGTATTACCACCAGTGTTTAATGAGGATTTTGGGCCCAGTAGGGGGTTGGGATGGTGGACGGAGATTGTAGCTAAGTGGTGCTCTACTAGTATGGTTACTTTGCTTGAAAGTTGACGGAGTGTCAACTACTACTTGATCAAGCTCTGGTGTAGCAATGGGAACTTGGCTCCTGAGAGCCGTCCGTATCCTTATACTTTGAAATGATTATTGCTTATTGGATTATTGTTTCTTTTGAAAAAAACACTTTACACTCGGTCATTTTGAGATTTGCTACTTGAAGTGTTATTGCTCATTTTCTTGACTTGTTATGCTCGCTATTTTCCTATTCTGATACTTTCACTTCTAAATAATGGTCAACTTGCTATTTGGAACCTCACTGGACTTTTACCTCATTCCATGCCATTTGTTTTTCTTACAGGGGGTACGAGCGATGTGAGAACCCTCACTTGAAACCCTAATTTTCCTCAAATAAATGTTTTATTCCAAAATCTAGACCACCTATTATATGCCATTGCATGGCATTTCCCATGTAGTACAACATTTTTCATGCATGGCATTTTATTCCTTTTACTTGAAGAAAAATGGTTACTTGAGTTGAATTTTAATGATCCACCAATTAGTTGTTTCCAAGTGGCTTTGATTTGGATTGAGGACTTTAAATGATAGTTGAGGGGTGTTAATTAGGAATTGGTATAAGTGTTTGGGTGGAATTAGCATTGGTCAAAAGTTTGGAAGAGGTTATGGACAAGAAAGTGTCCATGTGGCTAAACCCTAGCCTTAGATGTTGTTTGACCAAGAAACTTGAACTAATTTAAACCTTCATGAAGCCTTTTTCTTCCTCACTTGGCCGAACCTATTGCAGCAAAAAGAGAAGAGAGAAAGCTCTACAATCTTGCCTAATAACCATAGAAACCTAAGCCAAACAAATCAAAGATAGAGTTTGTGAGTTAGTGAGAAACTTTCCCTTCAATCCTAGGAGTTGATTCAAGCTTGAAGGCTTCAATTGGTTGAGCGATTTGGTGGTTTGAGCTTCTTATAAGAAAGGTAAACAATCCTTAAATCTTGGTTTTATGATGTTTTATGATGTGCTTGAAGTGTTAATGGTGAAATACATGTTGATTGGTTGTGATTTGGAGTTAATCTCTTGAAGTAAGCTGAAATTTTCCAGCTTGATTCCAGTTTCTGTACCTACTTCAACTGGATGTTCGACCATGATAATGGCCAAACTAGCTTTTACACAAAACATTAAAGTTGTAGAGAATTGAGTGTAGAATACGCCTGCAAATTTTCAACTCAATCGGAGCAAGATAGCTTGTGAAATGACCAAAATGCCCCTGATGCCCTGTTTCTGTCCGAACTGATATTTTGCCTCTGTAATTGGTCATTTTGACCGGGAAGATGACTGATTTAGCTTTTGATGTCTTCTTAAGAATTATAGCCCTGTAACTTAGCTTTCAAATGGCTTTAGAATCACCTGAATTGGAGTTGTGTGTGCTGAGATATGATTCAATAAATCAGGGCTGCCAGTTAAATTTTCCAGTGAGCTGCGAACTGGAAAACATCTGAGACTGTTTGGGTAGATTTGACTAGGTTAGGTTGAGAACTGGATTGAGATGTCTTCATAAGAATTGTAGAGCTCTGTCTTAGCTTCGAAACGGTATAAGGTTTGCCCTAATTCAATAAACTTAACTCCAGTTATGACTAAAATACTATGGGATGTCAAATCTGCCATTGTATGCCTGCCAAATGTTTGATGAAAAGTATGCACACCAAGTGTTTGATGAAATGGTTACTCTTTGCTCATGATTGATTATGATAGATTTACATGTTTTAAACCTCTTTTAGGCTAGATTTATACTTGATATGTGGTTTGGGAGCAATTCATTAGAAGAAGAGGATTGAATGACTAAAGGCAACATTGGACTGATTTCAAGAGCTTGGCTGACCAGCTTTTAAAGGATGGGTTTTTCCTTGACTTTTGTGGTTAATTTACACCTTACTCATGCCTAAACAACTTGGCTAGAGGTTGGTTAAACTTATGTGTGAATTGGAGTGAAATTGAAACAAGTAAAGTGGTAAAATTGAGCCTTAGTGGACTGGTTTAGGGTTTAGGTTGACTAGCTTATTTTGGTAACTTTTGATCATGTGGATGTGTTTATATTTTGAGCTCAAATGATACCAAGTGACTTAAACTTCTGTATATGATCATTAAAGGACTGATTTGGGTGAGTTGGAACCAAAACAAATGAGGTTAGCATAAGGAATTGGTGTGCACAAGTAAGAGTTTGAGACTGATCCAGGTTGGCAAATCAGCCAACTTTCCCGAGGTACTGTTTCTTCTAGGGGATGAACTAGGAAGTTTGTGAGGTACCATTGGAAAAACCCTTCGAGTCTAGTTTCCAACGCCGCCAACAGCACCTAATTCTGACCTACCTACAGTGAGATACGGTCGTTTTACCAAGACTGCGCCGAGCGCGACTGTGCACCCGCGAGAAAACTTTTAAAAGCTTGAATGAATCTTTCCTTTTACCCAACTTTCATACACTTGTTAAACTTGTTTATTCATGAACTTTTACTGCATTTTGGGCCTAAACCTTAGGGTGAATTGAGTAAAGTTAGTCACTCACTTAGGCACCTAATGAGCTCACTTTGCTTGGAATTAGACCTAATCGTTAACGTTTTCACTCGTTGCCCTAGGAGGGGGAAACGGTGGTGCACGAAATCGCGCGACTTGACGTGACTGCTACTTGCTTACCAGTTGAGTGTTCCACTACCTGTTACCTACTTATGTGAACTAACTGATTGGTTGAACTGCCACTGCTTGAACCAAACCTTGTTTTAATGAAATGGAGACGAGTGTGTACTTTATCGCACTCGGTCTTCCCATTTTTCACTGTGGCTCTGATTACTGTTATTATGAGATATAATCTCTTTATATGTGACTGTATGAGATATGAATTCTCTATATGTGACTGTACTTGAGTTGTTTGGGTGATACCCCATCAACTACTGCTACTGTTTGGGTACCCAACCTCATAGGTGAGTCGGTTGGATCGAGCCAGCAAGGGCTTGGTCGAGACGACCGATAAACCTGGGGACTATCTACTGTTCACTGGAAACTGGAATACTCGAGTATTACCGAACCACTGCTTTGGAGTGCGGGCCCGGTAGGGGGTTGATTGGTGGACGGAGATGATAGAAAGTGGTGTTCTACGGACTGTATATTTCTTAAATGCAAATGTTGACGGAGAGTCAACGGACCCCGGTATGAACAAGCTGTGGGGAGTTTGGCTTTTGAAAGCCACCCGTATCCTTAAATTGAATTGTGATTTAATTAGTATGGTGTGATATGGCTTATTTGGTTAATTTAGACTCGTGATTGACTATGTGCTTACTGTCTTATTTGGAACCTCACTGGGCGATAGCTCACCCCATTCCCTTTGTTCTCCTTAACAGGCTTGGGACGGGCTTTGGGCAAGAGCTTTCTTAGTTGTGTTATTAAACGTGTAACCTTTTGTTTAAGAGATTCCTACTTATAGCTCTTGTAAATTTGACTTCATAAGTTTGACCTGTGTTGTGACACTGTAGTGTGGCTTGGCATTTGTACCGTTTACTTGAAGTTTCCACTGAATGCTTGAGTTACTAGTTCTCTGATCGACCGAGTCCTGGCGAGAGCTGGGCAGGCAGTCCGCTGATACCCTAGGGTTCGCCCTAGGGAGAGGTGGGGCTGTCACAAGCGAGGCGTGAGACTGGTACAGGCTAGCTTAGTCTAGTTTTGGAAATTTTGTAATGGTACTCGCACTAGTCGCTCGACTAGGGTTGAATGTATTTGGAACTCCAATCTTTAATGTATTGGGGATTGTATGGAAATTTGAGATAGAAATGAATGTATTTGTATGCTCCAAATTTGAAAACCATTGTTCCATTCCCGTTCGAGGTTAGTGAATTATTTTATCCGAAATAAGTGAGCGAGTCTTGGTGAGAGCTGGGCAGGCGGTCCGCTAAATCCTAGGGTACGCCCTAGGGGAGATGGGTCGTCACAAGTATCACCCAAACAACTCAAGTACAGTCACATATAGAGAAATCACATCTCATAATAGCAGTATACCGAGCCTCAGTGGAAAATGAGGGAGGTCGAGTGTGATAAAGTACACGCTTGTTCTCCATTTTTTATCAAAACAAGATTTGGCTTCAAACAGTCGTAAATCAAATATTCAGATATTTCACATAAGGCAGGTAGCAGGTAGTGGAAACACTCACCTGTCAAGCAATGCAGTGATCAAACGTCAAGTATCTCGCGTTACGATCACCCTCCCGTTTCCCAATCCTAGGGCAACGAGTGAAATCGTTAACATTCTAGGTTCATTTCCCACCCAATGTAGGCTCATTAAGAGACCAAGTGAGTGGTTAAAGCCACTCAATTCATCATGAAAATTTGGCCAAATGCAGTAAAAGTTTCATGAGAAAACAAGTTTGATAAGTGCATGAAAGTTAGGCAAAAGAAAAGTTTCATTCAAGCTTAAGATGTTCTTCGCGGGTAAAACAGTCGCGCCCGCGTAGTTTTAGGAAAACGGCTATATCTCATTGTAGGAAGGTCAGAATTAGGTGTCATCAGCGGCGTTGAAAACTAGACTCAAAGGGCTTTTCCAACGGTACCAAATACACACTCTTTTTGATCTCCTATCAGTACCAGAAGCTCAGACAAGATGGCTAATTTTTCAGTTCTGGATCAGCCCTAAACCCTAGCAAAGATACACTAGATCTTGATGCTATCTTATTTGTTTTGGTTCAAATTCATCCAATTCGATCCTCTAGTGTTCATATATAGGGGGTCAAGTCACTTAGTACCAAGTGGAGCCCAAAGTGCAACACATAAACGTGGTTTAAAAGGCCATAACAGTTTAGCCAACAAGAGAAACCAAAACAGTTCACTAGTGGTCCAAACAACCACTTTACTTGCTTTATTTCTACTTCAACTCACACATAAGCTCAACCAATGTCTAGCCAAGTGTCTTAGGCTTAATTTAAGGTGTAAAAAGAACCACAAAATCAAGGAGAAACCTCTCCTTCAAAACCGGTCAGCCAAGAAGAAAGAAAACAGTCCACAAGTTCACTTATTTAACCAACCTTCATCCTTTCATGGTTTTCACTTAAACAACATGTCAAGTGTTAAATCTAACTCAAAAGGGTCTAAAACATGTTAATACTTCAAAACCACGATAAACAAAGTTCAAACATTTCATCAAACACATGGTAGGCAAACTAACTAACCCTACTACCACTTGTTTAGTTCAAGAAGATTAACCACAAATCTCATCCAAATAACTTATAGTTTGCCATTAAAACTTAAAGTACATGATATAGCACCATAAAACCAAGATTTAAAGATTGTTTACCTCTCTTGTAAGAAGCTTAAGTCACCCAAAACAACCACCAAACCAAAAGTTTCAAGCTTGAAAACACACTCTAGGGTTGAAGGCAAAATCACTCACCAACTCAAAGCTCTTGGTCTTATGATTTTTGTTCAAGTTTAAGCTAGGGTTAGAAAGCAAGAGAAATGGAGTTTTCTCTCTTCCTTGAGAAGCTTCAAGATGGCCGATTTTTTGGAGGGAGAAAATGAAGAAAAGTTGGTTTAATATTTGATAAGCAACCCTAGGGGAAGACCCTCCTAGAACCTCCAAACTTTGTAATATCAGAGTTGGATCTTTTCTCCCAATAGAAATTGAACTTGATTGTTCTCATGAACTCAAGACCTCTGACACACGAAGGTAATCAGCAACCTTAAGTAAATAATGATGGATGAAGAGACACTACGATTAGGGAACAAACTAATCGATAAAGTCTGATTTGAATCCTAAGCGATGAACTCAAGAATTCAAGAGTAAGTTCGATTAAGAACTTGAAGGAAAATTCCTCACGATTTCTGGTTGTAATATTCCGTCCCTTTACTCGTACAAGAGATGCCTTTTTATAGGCTGGAACTAGGGCAAATCCGGCCCACATAAACTCACCTACCTAAACTAGGAATAGGAATTCGGCCCACATAAAGAGCAAGCTCTTTATGGCTTCCCGATAAGGCCCAATAATTAATAACTACTAAAGGATTAAAAACTCAGCGACAACATGTCCTTTGTGCGATTAACAACTACTAAACTAGGCAACTTTAAAACAACTACTAACTAAGCTAACAAGTATGAGATCATTCTTTCACTTCAAACGTACAAGTGAACAAGGTAACTTCATGGTCCACCAAATCTTCAAACTTAACTTGCTCCTTGCTTGTATGGTGAATGATCAAGGATCGTAAAGCTTCCTTCACCCTCTTGGATCTTTGATCTTGTCATCGGACCACCAATGTTGACCAAAGGATCCTTGACCCAAGGTTGAAGTTGTTGGAATGATGCGGATACGGGTGCGCAACAACGACTCAAGGGTCTAATTAGAGTCACTCAAGGGTCTAATTCGGTTGATGAGTACCACAAACAAATGGAGGTAGCGATGATAAGGGCCAATGTACAAGAGGATCCGGAAGCAACCATGGCAAGGTTCCTTAATGGATTAAATCCTGAAATTAGGAAGAAGGTTGAGCTTCAGACCACTTTGAGCTTCAACAAATGGTGTCTTATGCAGAGAAGGTGGAAAAGCAAGCCTTACCTATAAAGACACCTAGTGGCCGAACCACTACATCCTCTTCCACTCCTTGGAGAAGAAATCAATTGCCAACATCCAATGCTTGGCCAAGGCAAAGGTAATAGAGAGAGGGAAAACAAGCGGATAGAACAACCGTCCCATTCGAATGTGACTTCTTCTAAACCTACCCCGCGGTTAACTCTTCCCAGGGGCAAATACATCTACCAACCAGCCAAAGGCATGCTTCAAATGCAAGGGAATTGGCCACCTCATGGCTCAATGCCCTAACCGAAGCATCATGTACATGAATGAAGAGGGAGTTGTGGCAAAGCGAAGGAGAGGAGGAATATGCGGACATGCCACCGCTTGAAGAGGAAGGGAAGGTCGAGACCAACCTAGGAGAAACCGACGACAATCTTGGGTTCCATCAAGACTAAGATGCCTACCTTTCATGGGAAAAATGATCCTGAAACTTACTTGGATTGGGTTAGGCGAGTCAAGCAAGTGTTTGAAGTTCACAATTACTCTGAAGAGAAAAGGTGAAAACTTGCAACTATTGAATTTCAAGATTATGCATCTATTTGGTGGGAGCAAGTATGGTGCCACAAGGAGGAGAAATAGGGAACAACTGATTGACACTTGGACTGAAATGAAGCAAGTGATGAGGGAAACGATTTGTACCCTTCCATTATACCACGGACTTGTACAATCGGCTCCAACGACTCACTCAAGGATCTAATTCGGTTGATGAGTACCACAAACAAAAGGAGATAGGTCAGACACATTAAAAGATGCACTTATGCCGTACTCACTTGGAAGTTCCAATTAGTAGGCATTGTCATTTATCCTCTCCAGGAACACAAAATTCAATCATAAATGGGGAATCCGGATCATATCAAAAACAAGGATATAACGAAAGATACCTCCACCTAAGCTATGATACCAACTGATACGCTCCTCGATCAACACGTTTCGAGACACGTAGCACGTTTGCCCAAGGATCTAGCGAGGTTGTCCAACGCTTGGATTGCGAGACCTAAAACCAAAACGGACGACAAGAATTGGTTGAAGATGGTAGAACGATGACTCCAATCGAGGTGAATACTCAAGTGGATAGGTCGGATGAACAATCAAGGACAAGCACGAGATTGCTCAAGAACCCTTGCCAAAAGCAAGTAGAGGATCGAGTTTCTCACACTAGAGAGAATCGAAAATGATGAACTTTATTGATAAAACGTCTAACCCTTCAACCGTACAACTTGAGCCTTTTATAGGCTAGCAAAGCTAATGAAACCCTAGGCTAGGAAGGGGGATGGGGTTTGACCACCTTGTGGATATAAATGGGGCGGATCCATGAATCAAACAAAGTAACGAACTAGTAACTAATCTAACAATGACTCGACGCCTAACACTTGTAACTAAAAGGCCGACCAAGCCCATTGGAAAACTGAAAAGACTAGCTAATGGGCTAAAGCCCCAGCCTAACAACCATCACTTAGCTCCTCATGGGCTTGGATCAACGTGTAGACAACTTGATGATCAACTTCTAAGCCTTCAATGTTCCGTGGACCCCTTGTTGGTCTTGAACATTTCGAACAAGGGCTTGGAGAGACTCTTTGAAGCGCTTGGCCTGTGCACGTGTAACGGGCCCAATGGAACTCGAACTGGATCATTACTTGGCTAAGGTCCGTGCACACATCACCCCTCCTCTTAAGCCTTCGCTCCACCTTTAAAGCTTTCTCGAGCATATCTTTTAACTCCACGTAATGGTACATCTCGACCTCATCCGCGATCTCCGCTCGTAGACCACTAAGGAATCTTGCCATGGTAGCTTCCCGGTCCTCCACGATGTCCGCTCGGAGCATGATGATCTCCATTTCTTTATGGTAGTCCTCAACACTTTGGTTTCCTTGCCTTAAGTTTTGTAACTTGTGGTACAAGTCACGATGATAATGGCTAGGAACAAAGCACCTGCGCATAAAGAACTTTCAATTCGGACCACGTGTTTCGCTCACTCTCGTGTATCACTCAAGGGTTTAAAACACTCTAATATTCTCACCACTCACTTTTCAAGTTCCTCGATTGCCCCCTTGAAGAAATCAGAAATTTCCTTCAAGTAGTTCAACCAAACTTCAATCAAGTTTTTTCCCCAAAAGTGGCATATGAGTAGCTGGAAGTTTGAAGACCGAATAATGACTCAAAATAGCAATTATACAAGCAAGAATTTGCTGGAATTTTTCTACTTTAGTCCGCAAAAAGAGTGACTAAGTGTTGTGAGAGTTTGTCTCGACAAGGACTCTAACAAGATAAATAATGAGTAGACCTGTTTGGACTCTTTTGGACACTCCTAACATGAACAACAATCTGTAAAATGACTCAAAGATGCCAATTGTG